>JBAMYA010005678.1:0-44422 GCA_037176975.1 Arrhamphus sclerolepis | reverse complement strand
TTTTTTGCAAATGAGCTCTTTATTTTGTATATAAACACATATATATATATATATATATATATATATATATGTGTGTGTGTGTGTGTGTGTGTATGTATATATATACATATATATATGTGTGTATGTATATAATTAGCTTAATGCAAATATGCCATGACAACGCCGTGTGCACAATATAAGTAGCATCAAAAAGAAAGCTTTGTGTTTGTTGTTCTAATGTGAAGTTCTGAGAAACGAAGAAAGGATCTGCAGGAGCCAGCTGTGTCAGTCTGACTGTGTGGTCTACAGTGCAGCTAACCGGATTAGCATGCAGGTTAGTATAAAATGGAACCAGGTTAGCCTTCGGCATGCTGCAGCATGGAGCTCAGACTCGCTCTCCACTCTTCATACTAACATGTTGAGTGCATTATGACATCCAGCACACAAACTCACAGATGCATAATTCGGTCTCATAATTTCACAGCGCGTGCCATGGAGTTCCCATTTTGCCCATGGCTAGCAACATAATATATCTATACTGTTTAGAGAAAATTTAGATAAATTTTGCCCCCCACCCCCCGAGAGTCCTTCTGCAAACTCAATATAAATACAGCGCTCGATTTCAATAACAGAGGCAGACAGACGGAGTGGGAGAAAGAGTGAGACAGGCAGAGAAGGATGGAGGGACTCTGGGGACGTAGCTGCGTTTACGTTTGCTGCCATTGAAGTTGTCCACAGCCGGGCTTTGCTTGCCGCTTAATGGTGCTTAATCACGAAGCTCCTAAAATAGGCCATTATATCAGCACTGAGCTCTAGAATTACACCAAGCCCTCAGGGCCTGAACAACAGAGCTCTTGTTAATAAGCTGCCATTAATCAGATCCATTACGGAAGCCATTGGTCCTACGGCAAGCACCGCAGTTGATAAATACCTCAAGAATAAAAAACAATTTGCTCACCTAGTCTAAACCACAGCTGATGTGTGTGCCTGAGTGTGTCTGATGCTGTCTGTGTGTGTGCGCCTGGATGTGTGTTAACATGGAGGCTGGGTGGGACAGGAACCACGCAGGCTGACTAAAGACACCCAGAGGACTGGTAGCAGAGCTGGTCTTCAGTGAGCTGCAGAAAGAGATTAATACTTGAAGCTCATTATTACAGAGCTGCAGCAGCAAGTATCTCCTGACCTCTCATGTTTGCAGGGCTTTACGTGGTGGACAGCCTTCAGGTGCTGACCGTCATCACGGAGGCTTGTCGGAAGGGCAAACAATATGCCACTGGAGGTTAATCACAGATCTGGCAACCCTGCTCAGCGTGAGGATTTTTGCGCTGTAAGCCATCGATCTGCCGTATTCAGTACTTGTAATTAACTGACTGCTAACACAACCATAAAGCTGACAAACTATCAAAGTAGCAAACAGAAACACATGTTGACTGCAGCATTTTGTTTTATAACGCCGCTGGAAACACGCCTTGCACTCTTTATGCATGCTCTTCCTCTACTCGTTACTGCCAATCCCAGTAATCACTTGTGTCTTACCCATCAATCTCCTCCTCCTTGCAGCCCCTACGCCCCCCCTCTGTTGCCTCCACACCCCATCCGTCTATCTTCACTCATCCAGAGACAAACACAAGATTCTTCTCAGCAGATATAAGCTGCTAATTTCATTAATTATGAACCAATATGTTCCAGTCTGTGTGTGTCTGTGTGGAGTGACGGGGAGGTGTGAGGGTCCCGTGAACTGGCATCTGGTCCACTCTGGCATCCAAGCCAGGGAGCAGAGAGGAAGGAGGGAGATATTTCAGCAGAAAGAGACAAAGATGAAGGATGTAAAAGACACTAAGCGTCTTGTAGAAACAGCTATTTGCTCCAAACAGCAGCAAGTGACACTCAGCGGTCTTGCATACACTGTTTCTGGGAAGACTTACAATCTTCAGATTCCTTTGTCCTTTGTCCTTCTACATGAAAGTTTGTGTCCTAGCAGCAGTAACAAGTCCATATATTCAGTCATATTGCCTTGTACACCAGCACGTAATGTCGTAAACGAATTGACATGTTATAGCAACGACTAAGCCCCAGGCTCAGCTTTTTGCTTTTTTTTTTGTTTGTTTTGCTTTTTTCTTATCGTTTTTGACCCTCCTCTTAGTAGCGTTTTAACAGTCTCACCTTGAAGAAGGCGAGCTGCAATGACAGACAACCGATGGGAGACACAGCGGGACCTCTCTGGTGCTGAAAGCAATTTTCTAACTTTTAAGTTTGAATTAAAATAATCATGGTTATTGCAGTGTTCCTCCAGAGAAGGAGGCTATGGCTTCCTAAGTTTGTCAAAAGTAGTGTAAAACGAATTCATCATGCAGAAACTTATGGCAAATGTGCACAAAACTATTAATTGAAATATGATGAATATCTGAAGTTAAGGTCAGCGATGCCAGCATGCTGATTTGAAGAGTAGGTGCAGCGTCTTTTATTTTCCATTTTGTATGATGTTGACTTATTGGCGGTTTCTGACAACTTGACAGCTACAGTATAAAATACTTTTTATAGACTCTTCGAGGACTGGCATGGTGCCTCTGCAAAAGGGTTCTTGGTTTGAATTCTGGCTGAGGTATTTCTGTGTAAAGTTTCCATGTGTCAGGTTTTTTTTTTGTTGTTGTTGTTCTGGGCTCTCCTGTTGATTCAGAAGCAACAGAATGAAGTGGGTCGGTAGAAATGGATGAAGGTTTCAGCGGTTTCTGTAATAAAAACAAAAACAGCCCTGCAGCTGCTGAAACGTCCACTTTGGTTTTGGAATGTAGTGATAGTGGATCAAATTGGTATGTTCTGATCGATTCTAAAATATAAATACCTCTGATACCAGATATTTAGGCTCGAGAATCGGTTCTCATGTTAAAATATCAACATTTTAGTAGTAGAATAAGATGAGGTTATGGTGAGACGGAGCAGAATGGAGGAGAGGAGAGGGGCAGGTGCTGCTAGGCCGAGACAGACCTAGCAGATCCAGGTGCAAAGGGAGAAAATGTGGAGCCAACATATCATGCTGCCTGAAGCTAGAAATTCGAAATATGCGTTGATTTTCCAAACATCTAAGTTTTTGTAAAATGTTTTGTATCAGATCAGCATCATCCATACCAGCGGTAGCTGATCGGAAAGGAAGTCAGTGGTATCACATGTCATGAACAAATTGCAAGTTTCTATGAACTGATGTCCTCCAGCAACTTGTGATGGCCACTAAAATCCAACTCTAGAGCCCCTTCTGGTCTCCAGTGGTGACCAGTTCAACCACTGGTTGCATATAACCTGCAGCATCTGTGGATATGAACTTATTTTGTGGGAATGAAAACTTAAAGTTTGTTACATTAACAGGATTCCATGAAAATGAAGACATAAATATTAATGTTTTACTGGATTTCTGACAATAAATCACCCTGAAGATTATGCACTAGAGCAATAGCTGCACATAACGCAGTCAGATTTGAAAAAAAGTAACGTGCAGACCTGCTAAACTCTGAAAACCTCACCTTTGAGGTTTTGAGGCTGTGGCTCTTCGTGTCTCTGCCTGTCCCTAACAGGTGTGCCCCTCACGCAACACTGCCTCCTGCCTCTGTCGCTCTCACACACACACACACACACTCACATCCAGTAGCTTAATCAGTTGCGCTTCACATCCAAAGGATGACACAATATGAGCAGAGGCGCATGTGTTTTTGGTATTAATAGTAATTGTGTGTGTAAACTGTTCACATCAGCCCACTCTATCACAACAGCTGCCCTGCAAATCAGCACAGGCGGTGGCAGCTGATGACTGCTGTGTGCGTGCATGTGTGTGTGTGTGTGTGTTCATGTGACACACGTGAGATTTATTTGACAACAGGGACCAAGTGCACTTTTATCAGCAGATTTCATTGGTAGATAAATAGTGGTGTAACATTCTGGACAGTGGAGGGAAGTGACAGTAGTGGATGGGTGTGTTGTGTCACTTATACACAAGAGGACGGCCCAGGTTGTTAAATTGTACCCATAAGCCAGCAGTTAAATGTTGGTTAATGATGCGCCCAGAAATCCAGAGGGACAGGCAGCAGAGCAACCTTTGGACTCTGCAGTGTGTCCTCGGGATAATGCCTGGTCATAAATATCTCCCCATTCATTCTGCACGTACACATTCATTTGCTGACACACACACAAACACACTGAGCCTTTGGTTTTTGCCAACTGTAGAGAGGTCCTTTAGTTTTTACGGGTCAGTGGTGGTTGTTTTGCGCACACACACACACACCCACACACACACACACACACCATCCCCACCATCCTGGCCACAGACGCCTTGCCGTGCCTCGTGATTAGCATCGCCTGCTCTATGCCTTTGTTTTCTGCTTTGTTTGTTTGCCACTGTGCAGAGATATTTCCATGGAATCCTACGTGATTGCACCACATTTCAGCGACACCCATCTATTACAGCAAAGAGGAGCCTTGTATTTAGGCTGCCTCAGCGGTGGCTATATTTATCAGCGCATGCCTGGCCGGGGCAAGACGCGTAGCTTTACTGCTGAGCTTTCCCCACACATTCCAAGAACCGTCACCAAGCATGTCCCAAACTGGACAGGAAATAGCATTTATGGAGATACTTTAAGAAAAAAAAAATCAGGCTGCTTAAACTTTAATGTAATCTTGTCGACCATTACAAGATCCTTGGTCTCAAATCATGTGATGTACATTTCAATCACTTACTAGGAATTTGATTTGGTGTCGTTGGCGCAGAGTATTAGAGTACAGACAATAGATATATACACAGTATATACGGTATATTTAAAAAAAAAATGAGGAGCTGTAATGCAAGCTGAATGCTCTGAATATTCTATATGTGAATAAAGACAATAGCATGAGGTGGTCCCAAATAAATAGAGTCTGTGCGTTAACATAATGCAGAAGAAGGTCTGAAGATATGATGTTCATTTAGCTTTAGGTCTGGAAGGGGAGAGAGAGTCAGTGTCAAAGTGGTCTCCAGGCCTTGTTGATCAGGCTGGTAGCAGATGGGAAGGAACTGTTATTGTTGCGTGAGGTTTTAGTTCTGATGGATCGCAGCCTCCTGCCAGAGGGGAGTGTCTCAAAGAGTTTGTGACCAGGGTGGGAGGGATCAGCCACAATGTTCACTGCACGCCTCAGAGACCTGGAGGTGTGCAGGTCCTGGAGAGATGCAAACTTGCAGCCAATCACCTTCTCTGCAGACCCAATAACATGCTGCAGTCTGGCCCTTGACAGTGGCAGCAGCGTACCAGATGGTGATGGAGGATGGACTCAATGATGGAGAACAAGTGTGCCATCATTGTCTTTGGCAGGTTGATAGTTCCCAGGAAACAAAAAGACTCCACAGTGTCAATTGTGGAGTCACAGAGGGTGATGGAGGTAGGTGAGGCTGAGTTCTTCCTGAAGAGCGTTGAGCTCCATGTTGTTTTGGCTGTACCAGGTCACCAGATGGTCAACCTCCCACCTGTAGGTGGACTTGTCACCATCAGAGATGAGTCTGATGAGAGTGGTGTCATCCACAAACATCAGAAGTTTGATGGACTGCTGACTGGAGGTGCAGCTGTTGGTATACAGAGAGAAGATCAGCAGAGAAAGAACACAGCCCTGATGGGAACCAGTGCTGATGGGCTGGGTTGGAGACATGTTTTCCCAGCTTCACGTGCTGCTTCTTGTCAGACATGAAAGTCTGTAATCCACCTGCAGGTGGAGTCAGGCGCACTCAACTGGGACAGCTTCTCCTGAAGCAGAGCATGTGTGAGCATGATTGTGTTGAAAGCAGAGCTGAAATCCACAAACAGGATCCTGGTGTAGGTACCTTCAGAGTCCAGGTGCTGGAGGATGTAGTGAAGGGCCAAGTGGACTGCATCGTCTACAGACCTGTTGGCTCTGTAGGTAAACTGGAGGGGGTCCAGGAGGGGGTCAGTGATCACTTTGAGGTGTGAAAGCATAAAGTGCTCAAAGGTCTTCATAACCACAGAGGTCAGGGTGATGGGTCTGAAGTCATTAAGTCCTGTGAACCTTGGCTTCTTGGGAACAGAATGATCGTTGAGATCTTGAAGCAGGGTGGCACATGACATGTTTCCAGTGGTGTGTTGAAAATGTCTGAACACTGGAGGACCCTGATCAGTGCAGTGCTTCAAGGTGGATAGAGAGACAGAATCTGGTCCAGCAGCTTGAAAAGAAAAGAGTCATCATTGAGGTGTGTGGGGGCGTGGAGGAGGGAGCCTTTAAGGTGGGCATTGGTGGAGGTGTCCAGGCCCCTGCTGAGGTGGGGGAGGTGGAGGTGATACGCTGAAGCTGGAGATGTTGATAGGTGTCCTGGGGGACGGTTTCTGGACGTCCCTTTGTGTGTTGAAGCAACGATAGAACTCGTTGTTATAGGCGTTGGTTGTTTATGGAGTTGGGGGGTTTTAGGCCTGTAGCTGGTGATCTGCCTGAGCTCTGTCCAGCATGGGGGATGGCGTGATAAGCATCCCTGACTGTGGTGTGATCCAGAATATTCTCCTCTCTGGTCGGTCATTTAATAAACTCTATATTTAGGTAGTGCATGAATGAGATTTCCTTTGTTAAAATCACCAAGGACAATAACTACAGAGTCCGGGTTGGTCCGCTCCACATGCAGTATCTGGTCGGCGAGCATGCACTGTGCATCCTGCATGTTGGCCAGTGGTGGGATGTAAACACTGACCAGAATGAATGAAACAAACTCATGGGGCGAATAAAAAGGCTCACAGTTTATGATGAGGGATTCCAGGTCAGGAGAACAGTACTGCTGGGTCACTGTCACATCGTTGCACCAACCACTGTTGACATAACAACAGATTCCTCCACCTTTAGCTTTGCCGGAACTTTCCGTGTCTCTGTAGAGCTGGAAGCCTCCCAGCTGCAGAGCAGAGTCCGTATTAATCCACAGAGTCACGTCTCTGTGAAGCACAAAACAGCAGATGAAGAAAGATCCCTTTTTTCCCCAACAGCAGTTGTAATTCAACCAGTTTATTGGACATTGAACGCACATTAGAAAGCAATATTCCAGGTAACGATATGCGTAGTCCACGCTGTAGAAGACGCACGAGCATGCCAGCATTTCACTGCGTGAGCAAAGGTGACCACACCTTTAACCAGAATGTCCAAAAATTCCCTTTTCAATCATCTAATAAATGAAGATTAAAAACATAGATGCAGCAAATGATTGCCGGATGACTGGAATTAAACAATTCTTAACAAATAGCTTCTTTTTTTTCATTTCTCAGTTTTTTGGAGCACATCATGACGATGCAGTCAGCAGGAATTATGAGAAGAGAATATTTCAAATATGAATCTGTACAACACGTATGGTAAAAGTAAGTTGTGTAGAAACATCAACCAAAAGCTTATTCTACCACTTAAAACATTATCAATATTCTGAAGCTAACAAAGACCAGGAGGCTAAACTGAAATGTACTAGGCTAGAGCAGTCTTAAGTCTTGGTGATCTGACCCTTTCATTTCTAATTATGAATTGTCTTGAATCAAACTGGGCAGGCCGAAAGTTTAAGAGAATGAGATATTAGAATCAGCCAAGGAATGCAATATCGATACGTCTCTGAAGAACTGTTTGTAACTCACAGCTTCTATTCATAAAAAAAGTCTTTGGAAGGTTTAGTTTTGAAGATGATGTTTGATCCCTTAACAATTATGAAAACTTGAGTTTTAATTGACAATGAGCTCCAGTGATGCAGCATAGCTTCATTTCTCGGTTCTTTATAGCCTCACACAACCGCACACACACTTGTTTACCATGTTTGCACACCCTGACTCGCTGAATAATGCAGGAAAAGACAAAGATGCTTGAATGACTGTGTGGCTTTGTCAGTACTTTTTTCTTTTTTGTTTTTGCATGTTAAGGTGTTCACATACGTATGATCTCCTGCATGCATCTGGACCATAGTTTGCAGGAGTGTATAAGTGAGTGCATGGCAGATGAAATGTGAAAGTCAAAGAAAGCGTAGGTGAGAGCAGAGGTGAATCAAGCAAATCATCGCTTTGACTAATAACACAGTCATTATGTGCACTCATGAATTATTTTGTACCAAAACACTAATCTTGCATTAGACTAACAGTATGCTGATTGTGCATCTCAGGAATATTCATACACTCGTGGGGATTTTTCATCCACTGCAGTGTGCTTTTTCTTTTTCTTTTTCTTTTTTTTCCATTTTAGGGATGGTTCCCTGGCTCAGAGTGCGCGTGGTGAATATAGGTCATATACACACTGGGCTCTCTGCTGGCACTAAGGATGATGCTGCAGGTCTCCAAGCGACTGCAGCAGCACCGAGGGAGTCCCTGGTCTGCAAAGCCTTGGCTGGTGTTTACACACAAACACACACACATACACACACACTCTGAGTGACTAGCACACCATACTGCTATTAATACAGCCACAGCCACTTTAATATTTAATTGCGTTGATGGACTGCATCTGTGCTGCTCTGTGATGCAAACATTATTATACATACTAAGTGGCTTAATTGTAATTAGAGCTGAAAATTTAATTAAACTCAACAATAAAGGAGATCACAGCATTTTTTTCTCTCTCCTGAGCAGACCTTTTCTTCCACTTTGCTGCCTTTTAACTCCTTCAGCGCTGCTCCCGTCCAGATGCTCAGCTCAGTTTCATTTTATGCAAGACTGAGCCTTTCAAAATATAAAATAAATACAAATACTTAGTGCCTCGGAATTTTTTTTTTTTTTTTTGGAAGTAAATACATAAACGACTCTAAAATAATAATAAAAAAAAACAAATTCATTATAATGAAAAATAAATTTAGATTATTTTATTATACCTTTTATTGATAGCATATTAACTTCTTAGTCAAACCAATTTTTAATATATTTATTAATTTTATTTTATTTGTTTTTGCTGATCCATTGTTTATTCATTGCACATTCTCAAAAATGTATCAGTTTTTGTATTTTATTTTTGTTATTTCAAGATAATATTCTCTGTACTATTCCTATAGACTGTACGAAGAGAACTGGTCAAAGCCTTTGTGATGTCACCCATAGGTTTCTGAAGCGTGGCTTTCAAGCCAGCTCTTGTCAGCCTTTGCAAGCCTGCCAGTCAGATGGAGCACCTTCAACTGAACTAAACAAAAGCTACCTAATCTGTGTTAGCTCATGTTAACCTACGATGCTAACTAATGTTAGCTTGGCCTTTGACCCCAACGCTTCAAGACCAACTCAGAATGGGTTGTGGGAGTCCTTTGGAACAGTTAACAGAAAAGCAAGCCATATTATTCTTAAAATTATGTGTTTATGCTCTCTCAGGTCTTAATTCACATCTCAGATGTCAAACCACTGAAAATAGTCATGCTAAATGCTAACATGCTAAAAAAATAAATAAGTTTAGGTAAAAAAAATGGACAACACGCTTTTTTATGTTTTTTTATTGACAATACATGGGGAAGTGAAAATAAAAGAAGTAAGAAAATACAAATAAAAAAAACACAAAAGAAGAAAAATGCAAATAAACAATCAGAAATAAAACCAATAAGCGAATAAATAAATGAACCAAATAAACAGTAATACAGTGCTCAATTAAAATATTTCACCATCAATGCAAAAATGTCACATTTTATACATTATGGTCAAAGGTCAACGACAAATTTATTGATATAGAACATTTTAAAGCAACGTATTCCAAAGTGCTTTACAATCAACCAAAAATTAAATGATTAAAATATTTTTTAAATGATAATATCATAATAATTACATTTAATTAAATAATAAAACAAAAAGAGAATGTATCATGCATAAACCATAAAAGTATTAACCAGAAACAGAAGGCTCAGTCCTCATGCAGTGGTTGGGGGTTCGACTCCTGTGACCTTTGCTGCATGTCCCCCACATTTCTGTCCCTCTAGACTGTCAATAAAAGGCCACTAGTGCCAAAAAAAAAGAAATAGCAGTATTGTCCACAGAATTGAGAACATACTGGAACATCTAAAAGCAAGTGGCTGGTTGACCACAGAGCTGTTGTGGCTGGTAAATGTGTAGGAAGTCTGACAGATAGCAAGGAGCCAATCCATTTAAAACTTTAAAAGTCAACAATAAACTCTTTAAACTCTATTTGAAAGTGGATGGGGAACACGTGGCGAGATGCCAAGACTGGAGTTATGTGATCCAGATTCATATTTGTTGAAAAAGATGGCTGAGAATATTATTTTATAGCATTTATTTGATATATTTATTTATATGCCATGGAATCTGTGTGTATATACATATATACATATATATATATATATATTTGCATGACCTGTGAGTAAATTGACAAAGCAGAAAAGCAGAACAGCTTTTTAAGACTTCTTAATCTGGTCAAATTCAGTAAAATGATACACAAAGAGTTTTTTAAATGCCAGTTTGCCTCGTTGGTGTCTGTGTCCATCACAGGTGGTGTATCCAAGCTGTCTTTCTCGCCTGGCGACAGCTGGGATAGGTTCCATCTGACTGACAGCCAATTATTTTCAACAGCATTGAGACCATTTGAGTGATAGTTGTACATGTGAAGACATCACCTTCGCAAGCGTCACAGACCAGTGTTCTCAGACCCCACTCAGACCCTGACCCAGCCAACCACTCCACTCAGTCCCTGACCCAGCCCACCACCCCACTCAGACCCTGACCCAGCCCACCACCCCACTCAGACCCTGACCCAGCCCACACGGATTCTGATCTGATCTCTCACATTTGAAGGTGCTCTGGGACACTTGTGTCTGCATCTTCTTTGTAATATGAACAGCACAGCATATCGGGGCAAATTCACTGGGCCATTTCATAAACTAAGATCATCAATTTATTCAATAATGTGTTTGATTTTGTCTGAGAACGACTGCGATAAAGCACACGTTAATGAAAGATCTGAATGAGAGCTGTGGTGCCAAACCCAATGAATGGGGGGTGTTGTATCAGAAAAGGACAAATGTAGAAAACAATGACCTGCTGGATCAACCCCTGAACCACTTGCTGTCACCGAGACAAGCAGTGCATCATAATGGACATTCTTTACCATTGTTTTTTAATCTTTCAGTTTATCATTAAAAGAATTAACACTGCAGCCTTGAAGCATACAATAAATGAAATGCGAACATAAATAACTAAAAATGCTCTGTGTCTCATATTTCTTGTCAGATCTACAATTATGCACATGCACATACACACGTGTGCGTGCGCAGCAGTGGCCGTCTGGTGGTGTGTGTATTATTCATACAGTCGCTGCCGAGTGTTTGCAGCCTGGTGTGTAAACAGCTGTGTGTTGCTTGACATGCTTTTGCACTCTCAGCACAGCGTTAACCAGGTCTGTTGCTGCTGATCAGACCAGAGCCGAGGCGACAGGACACCGTCAGTCCAGCCACGCCCCCACCCCCCACCTCCCCCCAAACCCCAAATACAAACAAAAACACACACACAGAATCTGCTCTGTGTCTGGAAATTACAGTTGGCTGGAACCCAGAGGACATTTTCTTTGCTAAAATATGAACAAAGACTCATCGGTTACATCAGGACCAAACAATGGAGAATGTGTGAATCAGAAAGAAAATAAGAAGCATCACAAAGACGAGTGTTGCTTTGTCCTCTTCCGCTGGGTATATTGAGCAACTAATTCCTTTGTTCATATTATCAGGGCGAGACAAAAGAAATATCAGCTTAATCTCAGTATCTTTCTGCAGAATAAAAAGCTGCATGTGCAAGGAAAGAACATTTAGCTCTTTTTTTTTTTATCACAGATTACTGCAATTAAGCCAAGCAGGGGATTGGAGCAGACGCCATCAAACTGCTAGAAGCGTATTCATACATGAATGTCTGCTCATTATGCCCACCTTCTTTTATTTTAACTGTTCAGGAATTTTTCTCCCAAACTATTTAGTGAGCATCGCTGCATCATCAAGTGAAGTATTTCTGAGTACATAAAAGGAGGAATGACTGACACTGCAAGAACAAGAGGAGAAGATTAAAGAGCAAAAGGGAAGTTAAATTGAGAAGCAGAGTGAAGGAAGGGAGGCGGTGTTTGAAAGGAAAGGTTCAAATCGATGTGGGGACTAATGTGTTCAATGCCCACTCTGTTTACAGAGCATGTAGCAGGCTTGATGATATCCAGACTTTTGGCCACGATCGAATGAAAGCCTTCCACCAAGTGCTGCTCAGGCTTTAGTCAAAAACCTCAACTCTGCAAACTCCATGAGGACAAGCTGTTTAAAACCCCAATACTGTGGTGGTGAAGTGGATTCTTTTTATAAACAGGTACATGGTGTTATTACCCCATTAAGACCTAAGGCGCCCCTTTAAAAAGCATTGAAAAACCTGAGCCGTGCTAGAAAACCACCTCCTATAACCGGAATGGTTGCTGAAAAAACCTTGATATAATTGTTAACATTTAATGAAACTTTTATTCCTTCAACTCTGACCAGGACTGGGAACATAAACTAACCAACAACTTCAGCTTTACAAAATCTGTAAACTGTGGCATTGTATGGTAAAATGTCCCTTTGCAGATGAGTAAAGTCTTTGAATCCATCAGGCAGATGAGCTTCTGGAGACTTCTGGTCCAAACCCATCCCTCTGAACCCAAATGTGAGGCAAAGATTTTGTGGTTTTTGCTGAGTTTCTTCATTGTGGTACCAACTCTCCTCAGCTTCATTCTTGGAGAAAAAGAATATTTTTTTTAGCAGCTTTAACAATTGTCTGTATGTTGTTAGATCCAGTTGAATTTATAATGTGAAACATCCAATTAAGTATAATGGTATTTCTAATTTGAAGTGTTAAGTGAAGATTGCACAAAGTTACTGCTTTTCAGGATGATGGGTGATATGTCAGGATTTGGGGTTGTGTCAGTGTTTTGGGTTTTGTTTAACTGATTTTGTGGTTTTGGTGTTGAGTCTTGGTTTGTGTTCTTGTTTCTTGCATCTGTCCTTTTCCATTTCTCTTAATTTTTCTTCTTTTTATCCTTTTAAGTTCTGTCTTTGTCTTGTTATGTATATTGTTTTTGACTTCCCTGGTGTCGTTGGTTTCACCTGCACCTCCTCAGCCCCTGTTCACAGACGTATGTATGGTCTAGTCTTTCCTTGTGTGCTCGCTGTCCTGTCTTGTTTATTCCTTGTTTTGCAGTCTGCCTTTGTCTCTGCTTAATTTTGGTTTTTGCATTACTGAGCTTAATAAAGGATCTTCTGTGTGATATGTCTGACTCCTGCTCTCCTGCACTTGGGGCCTCACATGGAAGTACCTGACATAATAGGTACAAAAAAAAAGAAAAGACACATGATCAGCACTGAGTGATTTAAAAAAGTTTTAAACCTGACAGGCCAGTTGCTTCCAGGGCTCCATACTGACCTGCTCCAGGTCCATCCCAGCGTTTACCTACTCCTGTCTGCTGCTGTAGGGCACCAGCTGACATGACCAGCTTCTAGTCCGACCTTCTCACCACCATGTGTTTACATATTTTTGTGTCTCTCTTCTCTCTGTCCTCTCTGTCCTGTGTCCCTCCACTTTTCTTCCTTTACCTGGTTGGCCTTGGGCAGGAGGGGCACCGCTTTGAGCCGGCTCAAGGTTTCGTCCCCTAAAGGGGAGATTTTCCTTGCCACAGTTTGGCCTGCCACAGGTCACGTTCTGGGTCTCTGTAAAACATCTTAAGAAAATTTGTATTGCTATATGAACGAAATTGAAATTGGACATCAGTGCACACATTGGACTTTATGATCTTACTGGAAGCAGAAATTAGATGCACGCGGTCTGTAAAATGCCTAGGAAATATGAGGTTGGCTAGCCATTTTCAACCTGACTGGACATGTGGATCCTGAAGGAGCACGGTCCGTCTAATCAACTGAACTGGAATGGTTCTGGAAAAATGTTGGCTGAATTCCAGATCTGAAAGCACAGTATACCCTCTGATAATAACAAACAATGTTCAATCAAAGGTGAGCTCTGTAATCCAAATGGATCCAGGAAGTATCTTTCAGCATCATTAGCTAATTGAATCCAGTATTGATCCCATATCAGCAAAAAGTGATATATGGAGCTCATATTAGTTATATTAGGTTAAATAGGCAGCCATAAGGTCATGTGCATGAGACATTTCATATTCAGTCATAAATTGATCTGCCATGTTTTATTAGATTGGTGTATTGCAGTGGCTGTGTGGCATACTTATTAAAGCAGTGTGGCTGATGCAGTGCAGCATGAAGTGGAGGCATTTTTGCAATTAATCCACTTGGAGAGGCTGTACATTTGTAGCTGTTTTTCCTTTTTGGAAGTTTGATTTAAATGTATTTTAGTGTTTTAAGGTAATCCATTTGTTTCTCATGTTGATTCCCAAACACAAAGCCAAAATGTTCTCAAGCAGAGCATTTTGCCTGTTTTCACTCACTTTTTTGGACCAAACAAAAAAAACAAAAACAACTTAAAGCTGCAACCTAACTTTCCAACTGGGAAACCAGCAAGATCAGCAAGATTGTGATCGAAATATTTACAACAGACTGGACATGTTTTGATGAGGTGGTAAAAAAAGAAACAGGAAAAAAAACTCATAAAAAATTAGCTGCCTGATACTCTTCTTGTAATTTCATCTATTTTATAGGCTGGTCAAGGTTTAACGTGCATAATAAGCTCTGCAGCAAAGTGTTCTCCATGTTTTTATGACACCGGAGTGTGATGTATTGGCAAACGATGTTGTAGTTAATGACAGCGCTGTTTTATAAGTGGTGTCACTTGTCATTCCAGTGTGTAACCACACTTTGACCCCTGATGCCTTGACACCAACATCAAAAAGGTACGTTAGCGTGCATGTGCGAGCAGGCACGAAGAGCCAACTACATGCATCCCTGTGCATGTGTGCCCATGATGGTCAATGCTGCACCTTAATCAACGTTGCTCAAACGTAATTCGCCCATTTGTAAGCATTACCAGATTAGCGTGCCGAATTATCTGCCATCCTCAGCACTGATATGAACAAATGCTGTATCCATAACCTGGACTTAACAGACGTATGCTGGGTTGATGTATCACGCAGCTAATTTCATGATTACATTTTCAGTGGCCAGACCTTTTCCTGTCTGCTAATTGCAGCAGGTTAAGTAGCCAGCAAGGCAATCTATTGGTTCTTGTTTCAAACACAGGTCTGTTCTGTGTGCACACCGGCGCCCATCAATCCTCACTGATGTGTGTGATCTGTGTGTGTGTGTGTGAGTGTGTATGTGGGTTGTTTGCACATCCATTCCCTGTGAACTCTCGCCTCACTCTATTGATGGCTCTCATATGACCGCCCTCTATAAAGCAGCATCATCATTAAAATGAAATACATGTTCAGCAGGTACTTTTTTTATAACTCCAGTAAAAAACAAGTGTTTTACAGCGTTATTGTTTCAGGCAGCGGTAATGATAGAGATTAGGAGCTATTTTATGAACATTTTATGGGGGGTCTTTTTTATGGAGAATCTGATCGTTTTAGATTCTCACGCTACATCCTGACCTGATAAGACCTGGGACACCAGCGGAGAGTTTAAAACTTCTTTCAAACTTGGCCGAATTGAAGAATCGGGTTGAAAAATTAAATCACATCATTCCCCATGTAAATTAATCACCAGCACTCCTGTATTTTAGCTTTTCACCGACCGAAAGCAGTGATGAATTTTGTACGGCGCCTTAATATAATTTAACACCTTCTAATTTTCATGAACTGCGGATGTGGGTGAGATTTTCTTTGATGTGAATGTGGGCTGCACACATTTACGGGTGTCTGATGCCTTCTATTGTACCAAGCGGAGACTGGGATGTCAATAACTCTACTGGCTAAGGGGGTTATTTAAAAAGGAATGAATTCATTTTGAATGCTTCTATTAATGCCTTTATCTATATTTTACCAAAAAAAAGAAAAAAAAACTTGCTGTGTCTAAATAAGTGTGCTAAATAAGTGTCTCAGAATCTGCATGAATTAATGACAAGCATCAGTGATCAAAGATCAAATTCAAGGAGAATGCATTAATCACTATTATTTAATTTATACTCATTTAAAATGGAAAAAACCAATAGATGACAAGGAATGTCTATCATTAGTTCTTTTTTTAATGTGATCGACACTCATTAGGAATGAGAGATGGATGAAAATCAGTGCAGATTCTGAAAAGTTGAGAGAAACATCTCCAATTATAACTGACCAGCTTCAACTTGTAACTAAAGATAATGAGGCTTTAGAGCTGCTATACACTCATCAGTCATTTATGTATTTAAAGAAGCGAATCAACCATGTTTTGATTATTAAAAAAAAAAATTAAAAAACCCTGAAAGTGGCCCACACAAAGATCATGTCTAGTTAATAAAGAGGACTAATAAAGAAACTTGATATTGTTTAAGCTCTTCCTTCTGATAAATTTACACCCCAGAAAAAAAAAATTAATTAACGAGAGACAAACTTCTTCGCTGCCTTTGAATATTTTCTTTGGCCATGAAGTTTGGAGGGTTTGCAACATAAAACCAGAGAATCAGAGATCAGAGAATAATAATTCCTGACTGATCTGCTGACACAACAGCATCCAGACAATGTGTTACACTTTCCTGCTCAGACATAAATCAGTGAATTCCCACTATATTTTACTCTAATTGCAGGTTTGATGTGTTTATCTTGATTATTGTCTTTATGTGAGGTTTAAATAAATATGGGCCTGAGTTTTCTGATTAAAATTTTCAGACTTCTACAAGGGTGGATACTCTTTTATATGTTCTTTGAAGAGCCTTGTCTTTATTTGACTGGTGTGAAACTCTTGTTTGTCTTTTGACTTGACAGTGAAAATGTGTTTTGGGTTTTTTTTGTTTGTTTGTTTTTTTTGTGAAAGTATGAGCAGATCTCCGGATGGCCACCAAGTCATTTTTCTTCCTTCTTTTTATTTGTTCCCAGTTGTATCTGAGATCCTCAGAGGCCAAGCTTGTTGTTTTTTTGTTTGTTTTTTTCTGCTCACAGACGATCACACGATGCTGAAGGTGAAGCTGAAAAACAAAAATTAGCATTGTTGGTGTTGTGAGGTTTCCATGGCGTGCTCTTGAGCAGCGGTGGATGCTTGCCGCTCATTTCTGTCTGGGTGTGAGCAGATGCCAAGCAGCCCTGTGGTCGGCTCCCCCCTCCCACTGTCCTGCCGCCTGTGCGTTGTTGTCCAGTGTGTTTACAGTCCACGGGCTTCAGCAGACCAGAAAAGGTCCTTGGTTGGCCTGGACCAAAGGCGCCTGTGTGGGTCAGCTCTGGTTCCTGCCCCCTCCCTTCCTCATCTTGACCACAGCCTCAAGCTCGGCACAGAGGAGTTCGGCCTTGGCCGCAGGTGACCAGAGACCGTCAAACCAAAGCGTGGGAACAAACTACGCTGGAACTGATGGGTGAACAGCCAGCGAGGCGACAGGCAGATGAAAGGCAAATGTTGGAAAATGTAAGACTTCAAAGTGTTGTGTTTTAGGCTGTTTGGTTTGTTCTTCTCACAGGAATGCATATCCAAATCTAGCTGGCACCACAACCAGAGTGCCACACTGACAAACCCTAAAACTGGACCGTAATCTAGCAATGAGGCAGCATGACCTTTATCAATGATGTCATTGAGACGATTACATGATAAACTTTCACATAAAATGTCATTGAAAATCTTTTAAAAAAAATGCAGGTGTTGCTTTCAGTGTTAAAACCACATCTGTGTGAGTCTGCGAGCATCTTGTCGGGTTGTTATTGCATAAATGGTGTAACATCACCAACCAACCTGTTCTCTGCCACAACTCATCACATAATTACATCTGGTCGGGGGCCTCTGCATTGCCTCTAAGTGTATGGGTTTACATCAAAACCAGTCACTATTGTTGGATGTACAGGGTCTTCCTGGCTGGTAACGGCTGCAGAAGGAGGTAATAAAAAAGAAGGAAGTGAGAAACACAAGTATGACGCTGGGAACACAGCTGACTATCCTGCACAGTCCTTTCAGTTCTGTGTTACTTGTTACTTCCTGAGCAAGGAGTTTATAATCACATTTTATGTCAGTTTAGAATTGGTGTCACTTAAAGCTGCTGATGGATGACTGGTGATACCAACTAGAGAGCCTTTGAAACCCATTTTTCCTCAAACCATGCAGCGCCATGTTGCAAAGAGGCGGGACAAAGCCGTCAAAGCCAACGACAGAACCAATGGCTATCTTTTAGTCAAGCATGTCAAATGAATCCAGGACTCTCATTGGTCAGCTTTATTGCTTAATATAAATATATCTGATGTGGCACAAACCCCACCCCCCACCATACAATTGTCATGGATGTAAAATCCAACAACAGAGACCAAAACCTATTTTAGTAAAAAGCTGTAAATATGTTTTATTCTGCTGCAAAGTTGGTATTTTTAACATGTGGGTCAATGGGGATTTACTCTGTGTTGATGCCAGCACCTAGTGGTCAGTGGAGTAACTGCAACAAGGCGTACTTCCTGGATGAGCTTCAACCTTGAAAGGAGATGGTTGCTGTTTGGTTGAAACAAGTCAAGACGATAATAATGATGATGATGGTGATTATTATCTTCCCAACTGTTTATGTGTAAATAGAACTTTGTTGAATGTAGTTTCAAGATTCCTGTTCAGTATTTTTGGCCTGAAATGTTTTGATACAGATGTGTTTGCTGCAAGACACAAAAGTGCGAGCGCCCGCTCATCTGTTGCATACAGTCAAACATGGTGGCAGGGCCAACTTCTGAACTGGGAATGACTGTTCTTATTGATGGGGACATTTTTTTAGTTTCACATTTCCACTAACCACTAACAGACTGAGCTGAGTGTGTGTGTGTCCTGGTGTGTGGGTGTGTGGAAGAGGTTACAGGCCTGGGTTTAATTTCCACATTGAGGACTCACTATTGAGTAATAGAGGCTCTCACTTTATTTTTATATGTAAACTTATCATTAACCTTCTAGCAGGAAGAGCCGGCCACGTCTCCACCCACGATTCATTGGTCAGTTCAACACGCTCTCATTCCCAAAGTGTCATACTTGCTGGTATGTTAAAGCTCCTGACAAGGTGATGTTTTCCCAGAGGTCAGCCTCAGTGTGTATCATTCTAGAGACTTCACTTATGAAGAAATGGCAATGTAGGAATAGCATAAGGTGGTTTGACACCACCTTGGACCAGTTATTAATGTGGCGCTCCCAGTTATACGTTCATTTTCACTGTGTGTTTGGTCAGGTTTCAGCGTTGCAACCACTTGGTGAAGTTTAGGCAATAAAATCATGTACTGGATTTAAAATACACACAGAAGCTCCATGACATCAATGTTGTTTACCAGGTACATTGAATAAGACATATTCTGCTCTTGACCAAAAAGTTGACACCATTTCCTGAGGTCTTAAAGAAATTCTACATTCTTTCATCAAAATAACACAGAGAGAATTGCCTGCATCTCACATGTGGGTAGTGCATAAGTGCAACACCAACGTCAAAAAGAGGCATAACTGTAGAACAGATGGGTGGACTCCAGTGAACAATCTGAATATCTCACTGAATTACCAGCAACCTTATTAGGTACAACTTGCTAGTACACGCTTGGACCTTCCATTCCCTTCAGAACCGTCTCAGTTCTTCATAGCGTAGATTTGACAAGGTGTTCCTGAGAGATATTGGTCCATATTGACATGATAGCATCATGCAGATTTGCTGCACATCCGTGATGAGACTCTCCCGTTCCATCACGTGCCAAAGCTGCTCTACCGGCTTGTGATCTGGTGACTGTTGAAGTCACTGGAGTTGAGTGAACTCATGTTGAAGAAACCAGTTTGAGATGATCGTGGTGCATTATCCTGCAGCCATCAGGAGATGTTACACTGTGGTTATAAATGGATGGACGTGATCAGCAACGAGACTCGGGTAGACTGTGGCGTTTAAACCATGTCAGTTGGTACTAAGGGGCCCAAAGTGTGCTGGGAAAATATCCCCCACACCGTTACACCACCACCAACAACAATCTGAATGGTTGATACAAGGCAGGATGGGTTCACGCTGTCCCAGTAATCTGAATATCGCAGATATCAGACCAGGGATGTTTTTTTTTTCTTCAGTCTTCTATTGATGAATTTTGGTCAGTCTGTTTGAATTGTTGCCTTACTTTCCTCTTCTAAGCTGACTTTCAGTTGCTGTCATGTGATTGGCTGATTAGCTGTTTGTATTAAGCAGAACTTGAACAGATCTGCCTTACAAAGTGATCATCAGTGAGTGCATTTTCAGACATGTCCCAAGCTGAGAGTCAGGGGTGTGTTATGTCTACGGTTTTTAGTTGATAGTCCTTCTAAGACAGCCAAATCAATGTTCTCAAGCACAGAAAAGAGATAAATCCCCTCCACTCCACCCCCTAATGATATGTTTCTTTCAAAGTTTGGCTTTTAAAAGGCTTCCTTCACTGATTTGTGACAGAAAAGTATGATCCATATGATGCTATGTTCAACCAACCTGCTGTTCATTCAAGCTCAACACAGAGGTGTTCGTCAAAGAGCTCTTTTCTTATTTCACTTTTAGTTTGTCAGCATATTAGAGTTTTCTTATTCCATCTAGATGTCAGGACTGTAATTTAAAAACTTAAGCGTTACCAAAAATAAATCAAATAATGATCCAAAAACCGAGACACAGCCCAAACTGGGAGTTAAGCACACCATCACACTCCCCTCTGTGCTTTGCGTCACACAGAATATTCACTTTTCTAGTGACTGTAATGTAATTACTGAAACACCACATGTGGGGTTGGAATAGTGTCCAAAAGTTTGTGTCCAGAACATTTTTTGGTGTTAATCAGCTTTTTAGTCTGTAATTAAGATGCCGTATGGTCCAATGTTATAAACATACAGTATAAATGCAGCAATTCATACTCATCTAAAATATCCAAAGTCATAAGAGGTAAGCATCTCCTAGACTTTGACGTGCCAATCAGGCCACCGTGACATCCGCACTCGCGCTCCTCTGCAGATATTTTCCCACAGAAAACATATTTTAACACACTCTGGCTATCACGAAGCATGGGGCAAAGCAGAACGGAGATCCTATACTTAGCAGAGTAATGACCGGTGCTGTTTTATATGGATATGTATTCTGATTACTGTCATTTGGAGGGATGTCTGCGGCGGCCACAAGGCCACCAGATACAGCTGACACGAAGAACAACAGAAAGGCACTCACGCTCACTGGCTTTCTCACACACACACACACACACACACTCGCATTTGCTTGGAGCTGGCATTGTTAATGCACACTCGCTGAGAGATGTTTCCCAGCCCCATTTTCCTCCTCCTCGCTGCACTCACACACTCTGGGTCAGTATTTAAAGGCTCCTGCTGGACTCCTGTTGTTAGATCTGCAGAGTTTACCAGACCTCTACTGCTCCCTTTTGGTCACAACGGAAACCTCAGGTCACCTCTACACACACTCTGTGGACTTTGAGGTTTTCTAAGTGCTTCAAGCGCTCCTATGAACTTGGTGTGTGTCATGGCACACACACACACACACACACACACTCACACAAAAAAAATCACATCTCATATTCTCTTCACTCCGAGTGTCAGAATGACATATTTAAAAGAGAAAGTAATCCTATCATGTCTTAAATGTGCTGTCATGTGAAAAGAAACGTAAACTTTCTTTTATTAGTCAGGTTTAAGATCATGCGGTCCTGAACAGGTCTGACATGAGGTATGAGCAATACAAGACTGTGGAACGACTCACAGAACAAAAAACTGAGCACAAGTAAAAAGATAGTTTTACAAAAGCAGCTTCTCTAAGATGACCCCGTGAGTCCAGCTTGAGGAAGCATCTTCAGCAGTGATGAAGGAATTCTGTCTCTTATTCAGCCCTCAGTTCGCTGAGGCACAGCTCTCTTAACTCATTATAGCCTGAAGCCTTGCTTAAAAATGTCCTCTAAAACTGTTGAAAAATGTAACTCTGCCTGCAAAAACCTTTTATCTCTCAGCTTCTGACCAAAGAAAACCAAAAATATGAAACAAAACCTCCGGCTTTTGTTGCAGACCACAACTCTTACCCCCCTGGTTATAAGTATCATATTTATACTGACCATCATATTTAAAGCTCATGAGAGACATTTGTCTTGAAAGTTCAGGCTTAAATGTAAAAATACAAATATTTTAAATTGTTCTGAGGTAGGAGGAAACGACACGTCTCGCTGCTTCCAATCAGTTTGGAAAGAAGTTGCATCAGACTTTAAAGTCCACAGTCAGGTTGGTGTCTGCTCTTTGGTCAACGTGACCCCTTGACTTTCTTTCTTCTCTTCATGTGGTAGATATGCTGGTCTGTTTGAGAATATTGTCCCATTACATGACACAACTTCAGCCAAGCTTTAACCGTCAGATGGATGCCTCCACATTTGAGTCTAAAATACTTTGGTACACAGAGAAGTACATGTTTGACTGACTCAGTAACTTCAAGTTTCCCAAAACCAGCTCTAATCATGACCTTTACACAACTGTGCTTGATTCATGGTAGGGGGTGTTTGTCATGATATACTTTGTTTATTTTTCGTCAAATGTGGCGCTGTCCTGTATGATCCACTTTAGTCTCATGTGTCCATCAGACATAGTCCCAGAAGTCCCTTGGTTTCTGCAGATTAAACGTTGAAAATCCAGTCCACGCTGCCATATTCTCTTTAGAGAAGAAGCTTTCTCTCTTCAGCATTCTCTAAATAAGCTATACTTGAACTAAAATGCATATTTTAATGCTGTCTGTCTTTTAAATAATCTTTTGTAAATGTTCAGGAAATGACCAGATATGTAGCCTGAACTCTTGTTGTTGTTTTTGTAAGTTTCAATAACTTACAAAGCTGCTGCATTTGAACCTTAATCCCTGAACTCCTGTGCAAAACCTTTTTGCTGCAGTAGTTTTGTGTACAAGACTTGTACGGAAGGATTGACACGTGCACCAAACCGAGACAAGCAAACTGCACATCCTGTTCCATCCTCAACATCCCCAAGATCTGCTAACGTGCTGTCTATAATTGTTTGAATTAAAGACACGTGTTAAGCCATTTTAGTAAAATGGGTGGAAGAGCATGTTAATAATGGCTGAAAATATGCCCATCAGTTGTCCAGACACATTGCTGCATTGTGACAGAGCTTCTACCACACTGGATTGTCTGTTTTTGTTTGTCCATCACCTGGAAAGTGGGATGCAGAGTGATATGAGCACATTAACATTGCTAACTTGGACTCCAGAATGTATGTTCTGACTTCTGGCAGAAAGGCTCATGCTGGTCCAGGTGTTGTCCTGAACATATAGAGACAGACAAACATACATTCCTACTATGTGCAGCAAATTTTGTTGCTCAAATGTCTTCGAAGTGAAAACCTGCCACGCTTCCTCTTCAAAGTCCCCCCAGAAACTCTAGACAGAGTTTATTTTATTGCTGGTCCAAATATGTGGTGTCACTATGGGATAACAAAGCCTGGAACCCTCCTGCATCACAGAGAGCAGCAGAGCTCCCTACGCATGCACACAAGCAGATACAGTTACAGCCACTGACTGCCACAACCTGTTATTCAAGCTTCTGTCCTGTAAACACGCCGCGTCGCCGTGGCTTTCCTCGCTTTCATCTCATCCTCCTTCTGATTGTTGTGCAGAGGTGATCCAGAGAAAATACCCCCAACACACTGTCGGTCACTTACTCGCCTCTGTGAGAAGCTGCGCACAAATATGTACACTCCAGCTCAAATATCAACAGCAGACGCAAAAGGCCGTTTCAGTGTTTAAATTCTTAAAACATGCAGCATCTCAAGTACAACAATCCCTCTGCAGCAAACGTTCAGCCAGGTCCTCAAAGCATGACCTCCAGCTGAAGGAGGAATGATGGAAAAGACGGTCTGAGACCCAGCGGGGTTTCTCAGAGGAACTTTCAGGGGTTTCAGAATACTTGGAATTATCTGGCAGCGCAAGCTTTGACCTTTAATTAAAAACAATCTTATTCAGGTTTCCTTCTGCTCCCTGCAGTCAATAAGTCTGAGAGGATTAAAGTCACTTCAAAACTTTTTTTTATTTTAAAGTGATATTTAATATGGTGAGATTTGACTTTTACGTCCTTATTTAAAGTAGCTACACACTGAACGATTTCACTATTTTTACACAAGGGAAGATTTATCCTGCTATATGTTTCAAACAGCTTCTGGACAGTTGGAGAAAAAAGCAGGTAAAGACTTGTGTCACGTGTGTCAAACTCAAGGCCCACGGGCCAAATCCGGCCGCCTCTTCGTTTTATCTGGCCCATGAGACCCTGCAAAGATGATCATTATAATAAGAACATTTCTGAGGAAACGTCCATGCAGCTGCATATTTTATCAATTTTTGATATCAAAGAGTGTAATTACTGAGTTGGAGAGCAGCTAGTTTATGTCAAGAAGGCAAAAAAGATTTAGCAACTGTTAAGTTGAAAAAACAAACAAAAAAAAACAACAACATTTTGTGACATTTGTGATATTAGGATAAAAAGTCTTGGTGGTTAAAAACAAACTGATCTTGCAAAAAAAAAAAAAAATGCAATTTCACAACAAAGTTTGCTGTCTTACCAAAAAAATGTCAACAATTTTTATTTTATTTGTGATTTTGTAAGAAACAAAAATGTGATTGTTTTACAAAATGATAAAGGTTGCGATTTTTGTAAAGTTTTTGATTTTATGGCAAAAAAATCTCGTTTTGCAATTTAAACTTGTGATTGTTTTATGATAAAAGTCACACATTTTGTGAAATTTGACATTTTTTTTCTTTTTTTAAAGGCCAAATCCAGGAAATAGCAGGAAATCTGAAAAAGTATCTGGTGGAGAAAGTAAAGAATAATCAGCCCTCCAGCAGTAACCGTGGTGATGATGTGGCCCAGGATGAAGTCGAGTCTGACGCCCCTGAGTTTATGTGAAAGATCTAGAACACACTCTTTCACACAAAGTAAACAACGTCATTCAGTTTTTGTAAGATTTAAAGTTTATTTAAATGAAGATGAACTGTATGAGCAGCTTAGCTATTCAGTTTTATTCAGGTAATTTTCAATCATAATTTGCCATGAGCACTAAAATTAGCAAACGTTTATCTCTGTGCCTGTCCATTAAATATTTTTCAGACCTGTTTTGACTCTGAGTATATAAATTATCATTATAAATATCCTCTATGAAAATCATATCTCTGCTCAAACAGCTGAATATTGTGACTTAAATTCCAAACATTATAAAGATTATTTTTCCTGGAATCTTGCAGCCTACTCGTCAGCTTTATTTCCTGAAATGCTTCTAATGCACTATAATACGTGATGAAGAGGATTGTTTGCAGATGCAGAGAATAGGAGAGGTTAAAGAAAATTGCATGACCACATATGGCACCAGAAAAAAATAAAAATTATATATATATGTATATATATATATACATATACATATATATATATATATATATATACATATATATATGTATATTTTTTTCTGGCGCCATAGCGGTCTTGTGATTTTCTTTTAATGCACCAGTTTGCAAAATTAAAAACACTTAAATATCTAGGTGCATGATTTATAATCATTAATAAATGCAAAAAAAATCCTGTTGGGATTGATTATTCCTTTGATTCATTATTAAAAAATCAAACACATTAGTTATTATTAACATCAGAAATCCAGCAAGGCATCAATCAATTCTGCTGAAATCGTCTAATTAATCAGAGGACAAACTCGCTCATGTTACTCGCTTTTTGACGGTTATTTTTAAATATTCTGTTGCTCAATATCCTCGAGAAAAAGTGCTCATTATAAATGCTGTCAATACAACTGAAGTGAAATTCAAAACAATCTAATTCAAAACAGAAGCATTTCAAGACTTTTTACGGAGGAAATAAACACGTCCCTTTGAAGACAATTAATCAGATTTGTAATGTTGCATTCATAAATCAGTTTCTTGTCATAATTGAAGAATGGCAAATTTTGATAAAGCTGCCAAAAGATAAATTTAATAAGTTAATAAATAGAAGCTTCATTTAGCTATTAAAATCAGCTCTCCTCCTGTAATAAACTTGATTGTGCTGAAGGATTTGTTGTTTCGAAACTCCCAGAGTTTCTTTGTGTTCATACTGACTCTCAGTTTTACACTTTGCACATTCAGCATCACTGTTGCTTCTGTTTGTAAGTTGACGAAGGAAGAGGAGGACACACCCTGAGGCTGCCACTTCAGAAAGTGGTGAAGTGTCTCTTTTTTTTCTTTAAAGAAGGAGGAAGTAGTGAGCTCTGTGTAAAAGTGGCACTACCACAATGCAAAATAAGTCATATTCAGCTGTGACTGATAACTTATAGACATTAAAAACATCTATTCAAGCCAAATATGTGCAGAAAAAATGCTTAAGCATCAAAACTACAAGAATGACTCATTTCACAATAAACTGGACTGTAGTGATGCACCAACAGATGCCAGTTAAAGGACGTAGAGATGGAAGCTAAGGTTGAATTTTAAATTAACCAAGTGATCAAAGAGTTCTTAATGTTTATATAATAATTCAATTCAATATATTTATATAGCGCCTACAAGTCATCTCTATTCGCACATTTGTAACTGTTTTATGTGTTTTCTATGTTTGAGTCAGTAAAATGTGCATTTCTCACTGAAATAATAATAATAATTATAATAAAAATAGCAGAAAACTGCACTTGCTTAAAATCAGCTTACAGTCATGTGCAAATGTTCTGCAGCATTTATTGCAGCATGGAGCATTTGCTTCCTATCAGCTTTTACATTTTTGTAAATGAGCTATTTCAACTAAATTGTTGAATGGAAGACTTTCTGTATGTGTTGGGTCGTGTTATTGCAGCTCTCGCTTCAGTTGTGCTTCTGAATGAGTCTCCCACTGTCACCAGTTCACATGGAGCTCCTGCTTATCTGAGGGACCATCTGAGAGAGTGCTGCACGCTCATGAGGAGCGGTGGGGGGGGTGGAAGGTATGACATGCTGCCTGGTCTGAAGCCCAGACACTCCGCAGCTCTTGTTACCAATGAGAAAGGCACGAGGAGAAGGCGCGATGGAGGTGGATGGAGGGAGCGTGGGAGCACGAGCCCAGCGTTCCGGCAGGTTTGCTGGCTGACGCTGCGAGTGTCTGCTTGCATGCACTGCGTGTTAACATGTGTGCAGAAATGTGATGTGTGTCTTCCAGCCTTGGAGGAGATGCCCCACCCTCTGGAGGTGTGAAGGAATGTATCTCTTTTTTTTCTTTTTCCAAATTCCTCCAAGAGAACCTCAATCTGCATGAGAACTCCAAGCTGTTTTAACAACAGGAAGTTGCATTCAGGGGAGAAGCAGCTGAAGAAGGAAAGAGAGGAGGGGAAGCAAGAGAGCCACAGGAGAAGGAAGATGTTAAGTCGAAGTGAGGCAGCGACATGTGTTATTTATTTGCCCAGTGTAAACAGAGAGAGAAGGCAGACATAATCAATAGGAAACTCCAGATTGTAAATAGACAGCTCTAATAGCCTAAACACCAGCCGCTATAGTTACACTCACACATATCAGCATCACTTACGCAGAGGAGGAGGAGTGGGGGGGAGAAGGGATGGGTAGACGGCGAAATGGAGGGAAGAGAAGGACTGTGAGAGCGAGGGAGGAGGGAAAGACTGGGCGGTCCTCCCTTATTTACCAATAAAGAGTCCTGATGAGAAGATAAACACAGAGGAGACAGTCTGGGCAAAAGCACGGGGGGGTGGGGAATCTGAGCTTTTATCCTCCGCTTTGTTGCAGCAGCAACAAGTTAGGACCGAATGTGAGAAAACACATCTCACGTCCCAAAATCCAAACAAATGAAGCTTCCAAACACAGACGACTAATGAGCTGAGATCTGTCTGCTTTTATCATCAGCTTTCAAAATAAGGAACCACACTGTGTACAAGTTGTGTGAAAATATGGCAATGCAGCAAAATAAGAAGGAAGGAAACACACACACACACATTCCACATTTCTACCTGGAGGAGAAGAAAAAGACCAGATTCCAGCCGCTGCTAACCAGAGGAGCATCAAGTGACATCAAGTCAAGTGAAGTACAGACCCTGTCTGCAGGCCAAGGATGTGCATCTGCAGTCAGACGACGTGAGCTGAGGCTTTGACAACACTGACATATGATGTCCCAAGTCAAATATATTTAACTCACAAACTGGTTCCCAAAACCAAAGTCACAGAATCACCGAAGACAGCAGGATGTAAAACTTTAAGATATGATGTGAGGACACCTATCACTACAAAGATGCACGCCACCATCCATCACTATGGAAATTATTGATTTTCATAGGGCAAGATTTATTTATTTTTTTTACATTAATAGGATGTGGTTTGGAGGGTTCCATTTTGCACATCTGTCTTTTATATTGTTATATAGTATAAAATATTATAAATGTGTTCTACATTTTGGCAACTAATGTTTCAGTTGATAATATGGTGGGAGGGAAGTCTTTATGAGATATTTAAATTACTTTCAAAGTACCACCCCAGCTCAAATATGCACACAACACCCCTAAAATCCAAACTGTACTGGACATGCATGCATGTTCATCATGTTCTTTATAAAACAATTTGCTTCCTGGTCAACTCTGCAGCAGGTAGAGGTTTCTCATCATTACACCCCGTACAGAGAGTTTTAGTTTGCAAAAGTCGTGCATATATTTTTTATTTATTTCACTTTCTTTTTTTTGTTGTTGCTTGTTTAATAGTAAAACACAACAATTTCAGGATCTAATCTGACATGGAGAACATACTAAATTAACTTAACATTTGTGTGAAACAACCATCTGTAATATCCTTAAATAATAAAGCTTGAGTTCTGCAAACACACTATAACTGGGTTTCCATGGTAACATTTGTGCATGACGTTTAGAATACAATGTACAGTGATATTTTCTTGCTTATTACATCACTTCTTCCCACTGAGGGCATGAAGGTGCAATCCTCCCTGCACAGTGTGTGCTTTCATGAATCATTTTGCTGCACTGCTGTCGGGGTCCTTTTGCCTGTTTTTGTTGTCCACAACCCGCAAAAAGTCCCTCATGTTTCTGGCCACGAAATAAATCTTATTTTATCATTGAAGTTCCTACCTGGTTGTTCCATTGGGACAGAGACAGCAGTACTGACCTCAGGTTTTCAGTCCCTCCTGGTGTTTGGTGGAACTGCTGGGTTGGTCCCAGCAGATATTAGCTCCTCCATGTTGCATGTTGCTATGGTGTTTTTATTTTTATTTTCGTCTAAGTTTATTTTTGGATATGTGTTCTGATCCATCTTTCGCCACCTCTGTGATAAGTTGATTAATTTTGTTCTCCGCGTGAACGTTGGATCCATCCTCGCACCCGTTAAATGTTTCCAGATCACTATGTCACACACGACTCGTGATTAGTTCCCAAGGTGGAACAGAGATGTGAACAGCATGGAACAAAACGTCACACTGTTCCACGTCACCGCAGAGAGAGGCAGAATAAAGCTGCTAGTGGTGAGCGGAGGTGGCTGTGTGAATGAGGTTATATCCACACCAATGAAGGAACGCCATCACCTAAACTCCTGTAATGTTGCTAAAATCAAACCAGTACGGTGGAAAAAATAACAGATGATCAGTTCTGTTCATGTTTCCTTGCAGTTGACATCATCACGAAGGCGCACATCTGACTACACCAGCCTACTGTTGTTCCTGGGTTTGCAGTTGTTTAGAGACGCTCTGCTTCAGGACCACCGCAGTCCTTTCAGGAGCATCACCTGGTCCTGCCATGCCAACATCCCTCTCAGGTTCCACAGTGGTGGACTGAGCTACTGCATGTCGTCACTGCAGTTGCATCTACAATCAAGAATGTCTTCAAGACATGGAGACCTCCTCCTGTAGCACCTCTGATGAGCAAACGCGCCTGACTCTTTGTATTCCTTTGGGTGCTTTACATCAGCTTAGTACTTATTACTTCCTGGTAAAATAAATGCTGATGGGTTTAATTATTGTCTTGAAGGTAAATATTATGCAGAGCTCTCAGAAGCAGATACTGGAAAGGTGAACTGGAGTAGTCATTCTGGCCCAAATTAATGCCATATTTACATTATCACGTATCATGTCTTCATTTAAGAAGCCAACAGGTAAGCAGTTCTTTTCCGTTCTTTGCAATATTTCCCGAGGATGGAAATTAACGATAAATGCTCCACGTCTTTGTTTCCTTCTCTGTTTTGCCAAGAAGCATCAGAAGTTTCAGGGGTTCTGTTAAAATATGTATTATACATGATTACATTTCATTTTTAATTACAGCTTGTCAAAGACTGGTACATTCAGACATAACTAGTGAGTAAAATGAGACCAGTCTCACACTGAGCCTCAAATTACTGCTAATTTGGTGATGTGATTAGAGAGGAAACTTTCCGTAAACACCAACCACAAATCTCAAGTTGAACCATTAATTGTTTCATACAACTGCCTAAAAATAGAAGTAGATCATATTTTATAGTCTCTTGCATTGAGAATGCAAACTTTTTCTCTGGAACAATTAACAGTAATACATGTTGTTTTAGTTCATTTTAATTGTGTGCTCATGAAATGAAAGTGTGTGTGTGTGTGTGGATGGAGGAGGGGGTGTTCAGTTGCTCATGTGGTGTCACAAGTCATCAGGGTGAGGCTGAGCGGCGACCCCATGACCCCCATCAGAGATCAGAAGTGAAGCACTTAGCGGTCGCCCCCCCCCACCCCCTTCCTTCCTCTGCGATCGGCGCAGCCAACCTTCTCTGATTCCACTGCTGCTGCTAATAAAGGCAGCAGGAGGCTAATTCAAGTCAACAGTTGAAGGGGAGTCCTTGAAAGGGGGGTTGGGGGGTGAGTCAGTGCTGTCAGTCAGCTGGCGGCTCTGCCTTCTTGAAACTACTGATACTATACTGAAAGTGAAACAGGAAATTATTTCCAGCTGAACAAATGTGAAACAGAGGCCACGATGCACAGTGCGAGCAGGGAAGACGCTGCACATTTCTATTTTCTCTGTCAACAGTTCTTGAATTCAGCAAATAAAAGTCAAGTTTGGGCTCAGTTGTTCTAGCAGCTTCAATGAGCAGCTTTGTAGTTTGCTGTAGTCCGTTGTTTGCATGGTTGCTGGGATACACTGGGATGACCTCACCTGTAACATTTACCAACAAAATGAAAGAAATTAAAGCAAGTTTTTTCTGTATTTAAAGCTGGGAGGGAGAATCAGACTTGAAGCCATACATCCACAACACATGTATGCGCAATATCTGAAGTAAAAAGAAGAGTGGCAGAAAAACCAATGATTCAGTTACTTCTACGGGTAATTAAGACTTTCTTTTATAATTTATAATACCTGAGAGATCTTTCAGCTACTTTACAATATCACGTCAGCCATGAAGGGATAGAAATGTAGCCTCTTTGCTGTGGATCTTTGGTATTCACAACACTTACCTTGGTTGTGACCTCTTCTATGCTAAGTGAGGGCGGCTTAAACACAAAAATATGCTAGAAGTTTATAAGATAATGTGACAGTGCCAGAGTTTGACAGAGGTTATTGCCACACTGGAGTGTCCACCTGAACAGTAACTGGGAAAAGGCCTGCCAAACTGCAAGAAACAAGTGACAATAACTTTGTTTGGATAAACCTTTGGCCTCGGCTAAAATCTCTGATCCTACCCAGAGGTTGTTGTCTGGAGTCATTAAGTGCTGATGCTTTGTGGGACTGTGGGAGCCGTTGATCATTTCCCTCCACTGGAATGCTGCTTCATTAAACTGACTTAGCAGGACGGTTTTGAGGAGAAAAAGATGATAGTTTCTCAGGGTAATAACAGGCCTCTGGGTGAGCTATGTTTAACAGGGTACCACAACGGCTACCCAGCACTCTCATGACCCTGGCTACTGAGGACGGCACCGGCCAGACACAATTAGTGGTCACAGATACCTATGTGTGCGTGTGTTTGTGTGTGTTTGCATGTGTGGGCGGGTGGATGCTTGTACGCTTGGATGGATGGACGTGTGTGTGTGTGCATGAGTTTGTAAGGCCTTAGAACCCACATTCCACGTTCGGTATCAGTGTCGGTGGGCGTGCACAGCCCGTCTGTCTGCTGTCAGCGTGTTCCTAAATAACAGAGGCCGCACTGTCAGCTGGCTCTCATCCATCCGCCACCTGAAGCTGCAAGATCACGCGATGAATGATTTATTTATTTTTTTTGAAGACGTATTTCTGGTCCTTTTGAAACAGTAAAACAGTAATGATACTGGTGATTTCAAACTGAGAAATTGTGAACCATTTACCTCAATTTTCAAGGTCCGTGAAGTGCAGAAGAAAAAGCATCTCAAGTGCCATAATTACACATCAGCATACCACTAAATACGCTCAGCCAGTTTGAGAAACGCTTTACTGCTTTCAGCGCTGTGGGTTTTCGCAGGCCTCGTCCACGTTTCTTTTTCCTCTCAGATCAACAAAAGAGAGAAGTTCTCTTTACCCCAAACGAACAAAAGAAGACACGGAGCTGAGTGTGTGCAACGGATGAGTGGAGGTGGTCTGATCTGGCAAATCTGGCCTTGGGTGTGTGTGAGCATGTCATTTTTTCCTTTTTTTTGTATTTGCAAGGTCTCTTCTTTATTGTAGACCTTAAAGGGAAATTTAAAATACATGACTGGAATTTTCCACACAGGTGGAAATACAGTTGAATAATAAAATAAAGTGATCTGTCTTCTCTCACTCTGATGATTCAATAAAATGTGAACGTGGTTCTGGTCTTCTTCCAACTGCCAAGTCAAAAGTATATTTATCTTAATCTTGTTACTAAAAACAAACAATAAAATTACATCAGTTTAATTTTTGATCTAATTACAACATTATTTTCGATGACATAATTTAACTTGTAAGTGGACTTGTGTCGCACTTAAAATAAAATAAATAATAAAAAGAAAAGAAATAAAAGACATCCATTACAGGCTCTAACACCACAAGTCTGGACTATACTTACACGCTGATTTTTAATATTTTATAAATCAAAATCAAATCAAATCAAACTTTATTTATAAGGCGCTTTTCATGCCTCAAGGCAACACAAAGTGCTTTACATAATAAAAACAATGTATATATAGCCTATTGCAAAAAAGAAAATAATAATAATAAAAACACATAAAAACCATCACACACCAAAAATATACCAATTAGCAACATAAAGAAAGCAGCCTCCTCACCCCCCACCCCACACACACGCACACACACACACACAGTTCTACACAAACATAAACTTCCTCTATTCTGTCTCTTAAATGGAGTAGGTATAAAATAGGTATAGGTATAAAATTACACTACAGATTAACTAACAATAAATAAATAAGCAAAATAAATAAATAAAATAAATATCTGACTTGGCACTGCTGTGAGATATCTAACTGCTTTTATTTTCTGTGCTGCTCAGATGCTTTATGAGAGTCATTTGACCACTGAGAGCCACCATACAAACACAGCGGACCCCGTCGACCCAATACACACTCAAATGTACAGAGCATCTACTTACACTCGATGTTTGACGCTTCCTTTTTGCTCCATATTCCAAATATCTGCAACAGCAAAATCAATAGAATCCCTTCATCTGCGTTCAACCTCTCTGTTTACAACCATTTTTGATCAGCTGATGGACTTTAAAGACACACAAAAACAGATTTTTATCTGCAAAGGTCATTTAGGGATGTTTCACTTATCTTTCTTCCCAGTATGTGTCCTTGTGAGCAGTTACTGACCCACCTGCAGCAGATGTTTGTCACACAACTCACAAGCTGGTGGAGGATCCTTCATGTTATGTGGTTACTTTGCTCTCTGATACAGAAGGAACTAATTCCTTTTTCTTTTTTCCAAAAAAAAAGATAAAAGAAGATAGTTTAAGTATTACGGAGTGTGTGTAGATGAGCTGACAAACATCCAACAATGCAAATATTAGAATAACTTAGTCCTGACCTAAATCCCAGTGAAAACGCCATTTGGAAAAACAGGTGATTTATGCTTCAACGCCAAACCAACCATGTACTGGGTCATTCCTGAACTGGTGGACAATTTAGGCATTAAAACGCTTGAGAAATCTATTCTTTATTTTATACTTTTCTGTCATGTTAAAAAAACAAACAAAAAAACAACAACTTTGATTTGTGATTCGTGCTTACTGGAACCCTCTTATGAAAATTCTTTCCAGCCACATTAATGTTGAATAATGATTTAATTTCAAATAATGAACCTCATAAATTTAAGTGGCAACAGGTTTGAATGGATATATTAATTTTGATTATAGAGCATAACATAATCAATACAAATGAATACTCAGGACCACAGGAATGTTGCTTATTAATATCTTATGTCATATATCTACCTGTGATGCCTGTCATTCAGCGGTTTACATATTTGATTTTCTTTCCTGATTATGGTTCTGAGGTCCTCCCCCACAGAACTTTTAATCAGGTTTTCTTCATTCTGGTGTATTTAAACAGGTTGTTAGAAATCTACTTTGACCTGTAAGTAAATATTTCATTCAACAAGAAGTCAACAAGGAGTCAGTGCCTCCACCCATTTGTTACTAAATTTATTTTGACACAATTTATCTCCAAGACACCAGCAATGTCTTTTGGGGTGCTTTTTACTTTAACTATTTTATTATTTTCTAATGTAACTAATTAGAAACACAACATGCCTTTATGTCAAACAGTGGTGACACACAACTGCTAAATGTTTAGAATTAAGAATATTCATAACTTTACACAGAGAAGAATTCAAAAACCAACTAAACAAGTTCTTCCTACTATAGAGCTCAGATTAGACAAAGTCTCCAAAAATGTGTCTTCTTCTGTCATTTACAGAGACAAAAGACGGACAAACCTCCCTCACATCCATTTTATCTAGTTTATCTTGGTGAATGTGGCAGACATTAAGGCACTAAAGCTTCTTTCAGCTTCAGCTGAAGAGCACAGCGAAACAGGAAGTAGCCTGACCAGAACCTCGACTTGTGTGAATAGACCACACACCTCTGGCAACATGAGGGTTTCTGCTACTTCAGAAACTGTGTTGCATGGATACTGCAGTTTGAACATTGATAGCTGCACCTGCAATGAATTCTGATTTAATTCTGGGTAACAACTGACAACATCCCCCACCTTTCCAGAGATAAGCACTCTTTCTAGCTTGCTGAAAGTATGGAAGCTGTGCTGGTCAAAACGCTCTGCCAACTGTACATCAACAGCATCTAACAGTTTAAAAAACTCACTTCTGAAGTACTCTCCAGTGGATGTTGCTCTGAATGCAGGTGCATTTCCTGTGTAGCGTTTTGGAGGTCTGCATACATGGGGCATCTGAATAGTCTGAATGTCTAACTCCCTTATCTTTTCACAGACAGTTGTCATCAGATCTCTTCACCTGAATGGTTTCTCTGACACAATCAACGGCAGCCAGCATCCCAGGGACGCTAACAGTCTTGCTCTGAAGGGAGCGGTTCAGACACTCAAGCTCTTGAAGAACTTCAGAGGCCAGAAAAAGGCCAAGTAAAACGTTCCCTTTCTGAAAGCGTTCCAAGAGTCCTCTTGCTGTTGTGCATGTGTCAGAACAGCCTGATCCAGTCATTTCAGAGTTATGAAACTTCCCTCTTTGGACTCGGCAATCCCCCTTAAGATTGTCTTGTACTTGCTGGAGATTTAGTGCATCAGTCACAACACAAATGCCAGCTGATTTTATATACATTTTATATTCTAACTTGATTTTATTTGCGACTTTCTTTGTTGTTGTCTGTTCTCTGCTTTGCTTTTATTTAACCTTTGACACAAATGCCAGCTGATTATTATTATTATGTTGGTTGATTGATTGATTGATGAAATGATACTAAATTATGAATACACATTTAATTTTACCATAGGTAATAGATTGCCCCTTCTGAAGGAGATGCAACCCCGTTATTTTAGTGCGACCATTTTACTTTAATTACAGTAACAGGATTGAAAATCAATGCTAATCTTTTTTCAGAAATACTGTAGGTGTTAACTGTGGAATGTAATGTTACTAACAAGGACAGACTTATTTTTATAACTAATGAAGAAAACTTAGGACTTCTTTGCCTTCTTCTGAATATATGACTAACGGGGTTGTGTTGGTTTGAGTGACACTCAGTCAAGGCTGAAAAGACTGAAAAAAAATATGAAAAATAGAAGCGAGGACTTACCAACAGCACCCATGCTGTTAGCATACGGGTTGAGGATGTCATGTGTCATGTGACTCACTGGTTTTCCTCTTCCTCTGCCATGCTGAATACACAAAGTCTGGACTTGTGGATTTTTAAGTACGTTCCCCCGAGTTGAACTTGCCAAGTGTGAGGACAGGAGGATGCAGTTTGAACTTTCTGCAATTGGAACAGCTGTGAACTTGATAGCATCACAGCTCAGCTAGCAGGCTAACATGTATTTATAAACATCTATAATGAATTAAGCATAGAAAATAAATACTCTGACGTTTAATGTCACTCAGAACAGACCATGGATTCTTCTGGCAAGTGTTATTCACTGTTATTTTATGTGATGTGTTTTTAATGGGTTTTATGATTTTGTATTTCAGTTGTGTTATAAATAAAGCTGGGTGGAGATGAAAAGAAAAAAGTCAGACATAATCAGATGAATTAACCACAAATTTGAAGTTAGAAGAACTACATTCCTGCATGAAAACATCGTAAAACTTAATTCCATTACGAAACAACAACTTTATAACACTACGTAAATCTACAGTGGATGCATCCTCAATAAAATAGGCAGAGCGAGAACACATCAGCGTATTTCTACTGTACTTGTCCAGATGCAGACTTGAGAATTGGAACAGAACTTCGGCTGAGACTGATGACATTTCACAAGATCGCAAGTACAGACCAGTAAGCATATTGAAGAAAAAGACAAGGGTTGCTGGACACAACTGTAGTGCACTTATTTATAATCTGTTGATGATCAAACAAATTGTTTTAACAATTACAAGAGATACATATCGACAAAATCATACAGAAAAAGTGCATCTAAAACTTTTTTTAATGATTACATTTGGCATTCTGTCATCAAGCAGGTGAAACAGGTGGAGGAAAAAAACATTTTACGAGGTGCTTAAGATCCATTGGGTATTTTGAATAATAATACTACAACTCTACTTATATTTTATCCCATGACAACTTTAATTTACACAAGTGCAGTGTTTGTGTTACTGTTTTGACAGAAATTTTCCTCCAGTTTTGAAATGTCCACATACAGTTGATACAAACTGCAGCAAATGTCACTGGTCTACTTGGTAGTATTGCACACAATTCCCATGACTACTTCTTAGTTAATTTCAAATTAGTGTCAGTAGAAATTTATCCAAGTCACATAAGATTTGCTTCATTGGCTCTGTTGCTATGTCTGTCCTACATAAAAAAGTAACCAAAAGGTAGCTTGGCACTGTAAGTTACAGCTTTGCAGAAAAGAACCTGAACTTCCTAGCATTTGCTGGCGTAATTACAGAGTGACACAAACAACGAGGACAAGTATAGATGCCATCTACAACGCAGGTCTTGTACACAGACTACGTGCATAGATAAATCACATTGAAAAGTCTCAACACAAACAGTAAAATGTCTAGAGTTGAAGAAAGGCAACTTTAGATGGCTATAGGTACATTTTCGATTTTTTGTTGTTCTCAAAAGTTGTGAAACCAACTACTCCATACCAACCGTATTTTCTTTTTAAATCACTATATGATTGATTCTTTTGTTTTTGTTGTTTCATAAAATAATGTTTTCTTATTCTGAACTTAAAATTAAATGGTGCCAATAGTTCTGACCAGCTGCCTTTCTGCTTTTAGTTTTTGTTTTTTTTTGGTTTTGTTCTTTTTTACTTAACTGGATGGGGGAAGGCAAACCTGTTGTGCGAGAAGAGCCATGGTTCAGGTGAAAATAAGGGACCTAGAGGAGGAAAAGAGGAAGGCAAAGGTTATGGAGAAGGGATCCCAAACAGCCTGGACCAGGTGGGACAACACACTCTATGTGATGAGGGTTAGGCAGTAGGACAGTTGGGGTACCCGATGCGTCAACATGTACCGCGCAAGGCCAAAGCGTCAATATATGACGAGTAGGGAGTAAGACTGCGTTGGGTGGGCGCTCCTGAAGAGGATGGTTAAATTGTCTGATCTCTGGACGCTGGAGCTATTCCAGATAGCTATTCCTTCCTACTTAGGGCCATCTATGACACCCTCCCAACTCCAGTCAACCAACACAAATGGGGAATAAGAGATTATTCAATGTGCAAGCTCTGTGGTCAAAGAAGGACCTCGACACACATCTTGACTAGATGTAAGATACAGATGCCAGTATCACAAAGTACTGACTGTGCTTGCTGACATCTTAGAGCAGGAAAGGGCCAGGAAACCCATCAACAACAAACCTCCACCTGGAATCTCATTCATCAATGATGGTGTAGAGCCATCAGGACCCGAACGCACCAGCTCAAACCCTCTGCAGACAGCCCAGGCTTGGGAGCTTAGGGCTGTCCTGAAGAGAAGACTCCAGTTCCCAGATATTGTCCACACCACCCTAAGACCAGATGCAGTTCTTTTCTTCACAGTAGGAAGGAAGATCATCTGAGTGGAGCTTACTGTGCCATGGGAGGAAGGGTGTGAACAAGCATTTGAGAGGAAATCAGATCGCTATGAAGACCTGGTGTGTGACTGCAGAGATAAAGGGCTGGCAGATATGGTTGTATCCTTTTAAGGTGGGGTGCAGGGGCTTGCCAGCCCAATCAGTTTGGAGGCTGCTGACAGCCATTGGACTGGCAGGGTGGGAAAGGAAGAAGGCAAATCAAAGGCTGGGGGAGGCGGCAGAAAAGGCCTCTTGTTGGATTTGGAGTAGGAGGGAGGAGCTGAGCGGGCAGCCAGGGGCGAGTGAGTAGTTTCTGGCCACCACTACTGACCCGCCAACAGGAGAGTGTTATGGTTCAGGGTCGAAACACTTAATGATCATTGGTAACCATCTGATGACACGTGCCCCCTGGCCAAAGGCTCCAGTCATATACAATGACTGCTGGAGAAACATCCTAGAATGTTTATACTCAATAGACCTTTAAAAAAAAGGCATATTTTAAAATTGCCATGGCATTAACTATTACAATTAATGATGATATTTTTGCTTAAAGTCATCAAACCATCAGACTCGAAATACAGATAACAGTAAGTTAACGACCTGTCAACATTATTGAATCTGCACAGACCACATGATTTGACTGGATGCCCATTCATGCGTAATTTGTACAGAATAAAATGTGCATTTCAGTTGCTTCATGAACCGTGTCGAGGCTTGAGGACGCCTCTGGTAAGGCTCACTGTACCTGCTCAACACCAACAGGCTCTCTGAGACTTCATACACACAAAGACGCCTGAAAGAGCCAGGTTCCATGTCAGTCACACACACACACACACACACACAGTGTGTGGCAGTTCTATTGGGACTCTTCACATTGTCCAGACGTCTAGTGTCAGGCAGCGAAATGAATGGCTGTTTATATTAGAAGGCTGGTTTAATGAATTAGACCCACAACTCCTCCGTGTCAGCACCAGACACAAGGAGACCAGACCCTCTCCTTCCCTCACCCTGCCTTACCCCTTACATAAGGAAAGGGGGGACACCCTGATTGCGTCCTTCGGGACAGGTGAGTCAGGACACCCGACGGCGCCCCTCTAAGGACTCCCTGCTTATTTACACAGGGCATCTGGCAGAGCTGGTGCCGTCCTTTACCATCCCCCTTCCCAGTAACCTCACCCATCACATCTCCTTCATGATCGCCGAGATGGGCAGAGGGTTGCCTGTTTATATACATGTGTGGGAGGGTGAGCCAAGTGGGGAGGATTACTGAGCAACTTGCACATGTTTGAACAAATATGTATACAACATGAGGTTTGCCACCCAGCCGTACATATACACAGGCCTCCAGTGAGACCCACCTCTGCTTTAACTCACCCGTTGTGAAAGAAAGACTGTCGTCCCACATCTTCGTCAGCCGACTGAGAAGAGCACCTTCTGACTGTGCGCCGCAGGAAAGACAAGAACAAACAGACGGAGAGGAGAGGAAAAAGGAAGGAAATTGAGGGAAGAAAGAAGTGTGATGGGGAAAAAAAGGACCAGGAAAAGAAAAAAGAGAAATTTGAAGAAAGTAAATGATGAAACCAAATTGTAAAGAACAGGAAGGGACAGAAAGGAATTCAGACAAAAGATGAGCTAAAATAGAACAGGGAAAAGCAAATGAAATGAAAGAATAAAAGAGAATGTGGGGGTGGGGCTAAGCAGAGAAAGAAACAATGAAAATGAACTAACAGAAAGCCTATAGGAAAGAAAAAAGAAGAGGAGGAGAGGATATGGAAAAATGAAAGAAACTAGGGTTTATGAAAGGTTAAAAGGAAAGGAGTGCAGAGGAGGAAATGAATGGAGAAGAGAGAGGAGAAAGAGAAGAGGGTGACTATGAAAGAGAAATAATAAAAGAAAAAAAGACCATGAGAAGTATCGGGGAAAAGAGAAGAGTACAAACCGGAGAGAAAGAGAACATGACATAGGCGCACAATTTATGCGATCAGCGAAATGCTCTGTGCACGCACACTCAAGCCTGGACAGCAATAAAACCCTGTTAGTGCCATGAAACAATTCTTCTTCCCTTCAAAAAAGAAAAGAAAAAAAACAGTAATCACTTTTGCACTCATCTCCCCTCATTTTCTTTTGTTGTCTCTCTCGACGAGTCCCTCTCTCTCCCATCTCTAATTTACCCAGCATCCTGCAGTGCTGAGGAGCATCTCAAATTGCCACCGTCCATTTGCGCACAAGGCCAGCGATGGTGTGTGCGACGGCTGTTTGTGTGTGCACGTGGAGGGAGTCTGAAGCAGCAGGTAGTGGGATGAGATTGCTGTAATCATGGAGTGCTACCTGTTCATTAAACACGCAGTGGGAGCTCTGCTTAGAGCATTTAGGAACCAATTAAAGCAGCACAAGCTGTTAACATTAGCAACATTAGCTGGAGGAGTGTGTGCATGCGTGTTTCATGCACGAAAGAAAAGGGAGCTCCACGATAAAAACTTTTTCAAGCACATGTAGAGCTTAATATCAGTGTAAACTGAAACACTAGGCCTGCTCACGCATCATATTCAAGGTGGGACTGTTATGCCCTGATCACATTTGTAACATACATCAAGTCGGCTAGCAGCAGGTTAACGAGGGGGACATCTAAGAGTCATCATAGAGTATAATCTGTAAAAAAAAAAAAAAAAAAAAGGCAAGTGGCTGATGAGTCTGAGTGCACCATCAAGTGAGGAAATAAATGAAGAAAGTGGGGTGGGAGGGGTAATTCAAGAGAACAAAAGAGAGGTGTAAATTCAAACTTGAACAAGTAGTGAAGGGCTGTGATTATAATACAATGAGCGAAGATGGAGTGTGATTGCTCAGGTAGGAGGCGGGGCTCCTCATGAATGAGAGCTCACAGAGGTACAACAGGCCTTCTGGTGAGCGTAATTATCTACACGGGTCGCTTTCCAACTCTGACAATAGAGTATGATTTGATAGCAATAAGCTATTTTAACATGATGTCATTGATTATGTACTAAACTCATGAATCTGATGCAGACACTCATTGAGTTAGATTCCTTTCCACCAAATCACCGCCTTCATGCAAGAAAAGGTAATTTTCCAACTGAAATTGGACCTTTTAGTTTTTACAAGCTCTATTCTAGAAAAGTTCGTAAGTTTCATATAAAAAAAAAGTGGAAAACATCCTCCTGAAATAACTATGGACTTCCTGGGAAACATTGACGGTAGCATACAATTCTCCAAAATTCCCAATATGCCGGTCACCCATGGACACTGATGTATGTCCATACCATCACAGATGATTACAGCTTTTACTCATAATTACCTTCATGATCGTTCACATGGACTGATCTGCCCACAGGAAAGAGAGAGATGATCAGAGATGATCTTGTACCCAGAGGTGCATCAGTGCTGAGCTGCTGTATTGACAGCTTCCTTAGACTCCCTAATCTTTCCTCAGTATTTGTATGTCCTCAGTATGTCAATATGATGTTCTGTGGATGTTGCTTTTAAGGGCTAAGCCTTTGGTGAATGCTCCCCGCCATGGTGCTTTCATCACTGTCACCCACTGACTGCAGAATGTTCCAGAATGTATATTCATAAAGTTTTGTGTTTTTTTGATTATCCCAATGTTTCTTTGGGTTTTGCTGCATCAAACTTCTTTTTCAGGAAAAGTATAGGGATAGAAAATGGAAGCAATACAGAGGCAGTATTAGGCAGATCTTGTTTAATGTTATTTTAAATAATAATAATAATCATATCTGTGGTAAGAAAAGCTTACCGCATGCCATGGCGATAGCAGGGATCATAAAAGCACAGCAGCCATTACGCCCAAAACAATGCAGATTAAAAGAAAGGAAAAATTGCATTTATGTTGTAGTGTCTTAGACCACTTCCTAGTTATGCTGTTACAGGCTTAGGCTGCTGGGGGGAGTCCTATTGTTCACTGAGCATCTTCACCCTGTCTTTCTTGTCTCATTCTCAGATTGTCCTGGATCATTTAGATAGCATTAACATTGTCTATCTTCTATACTTTCTGTCCCTTCTCCTTCCGCAGGTCCTGCCATGGTGATATTGGGTTGTACTCCTCTTGGCAGCACAGTGTGCTGGTTAGCACACATTTGCATGTTCTCCCTTTGTCTGCGTACGTTTACCCCAGGTACTCCGGTTTCCTACAAATCCTGAAAATATGCTGTTTAGGCTAATTGGTAGTACAAAAGTCTGTCTCGGTGTCATTTACATAAACAATAATGTAATTTGATTTCAAGGAGTAATTATGGGAATAATAGGACTAATTACAGGATTATTGGTCCATTAAAGAAATTGATCTAATGTCCATGTAGCAGTGAGAGAAAGCTGCTTGCACCTTCAGTGGTCCCTGGATCAGAAAAGCCGTATATAAGCAGGCTGTTGTTGCTAAATACAGCACATGTCATGAGCAGACACTTTTATCTAACTCCAGCAGTAGAATAATATCCAACCAAATTGGACCTGACAAACATGAGTGTGATGTTTGTTTTTGGCCTTTTTTTGTTACCTGTCATCAGCAGGTATTTTGTGCTGAAATGAGAAAATAATGCTTGAAACAGTCATTAGCATGTCTGGGTGTAGCAGTGTGACCTTTGAGAATCCAAAACATTTTGCTTAGCCTGGAAATATTTCTTCAAAGATGAGCAAGCTGCTTCATGTGACTTCTGCAGTGCTACAGACTTTGTATTGGTTTGTTATGGGGAAAAGAGAGTTGAGCCAAAAGGCAACGGTCTGTTTACTGGTCTATCTCTTCCCACCCCTGTCTGCAGTCATGAATTAAAGAAAGAAAGAGATCACAAACCATGAGTCCCCAGGGTTGCTGGACCCTCCCTCAGAGATGTAGGATGAGAAGTTCAATTATCCAGAGGAACTCAGCAGAGTCACTGCTCCTCCACATGTAGAAGGGCCAGCTCAGGTGGAATGTCCCCCAGACACCTCCCTAGGAAGATGTTTCTGGCATGTCCAACAGGGAGAAAGCAGACCCAAGACACAAAGAGATTCGATTTTTTGGCTGACCAGAGAATGCTTTGGTGTCCTCCTGGGAGAGCTAGAGAGAGTAGATGGGACCAGGTAGGTCTGCTTAGGTTGCTGCCCCTAGAACCCGAGCCTGTATAAGTGGAAGTTGATGGATGGATGGATGGATGGATGGATGGATGGGTGTGTTGATGAGCAGAGGAAATATGTGCATAAATACATATGCAAAGCGCCACCAGTCTGATTCATCAGCAGTGAAAATAAAAGCCTAATTCCAAAAAAGTTGCAACACTGTGATAAACCTAAATAGAAACAGAATGTAATGATTTGTAAGTCTCATGAGCCGATATTTTATTCCCAATAGAAGATGGAGAACATATCAGATGTTGAAACTGAGGTATTCTACCATGTCATAGGATATGTTGGACTGGCTCTGTGTAAAACCTAAATAAAAACATAATTCAATGAATTACAAATCCATAAACCCATATTTTATTCCCGATAGAACATAAAGATGATATCAGATGTTGAAGCTGTCACATTTTTAGCATTTCATGGAAATTATGAGCTCATTTTGAATTGATGGCAGCAACACATCTCACAAATGTTGAAACAGGGCCAACAAGATGCTGGAAAAAAAAACTGCTGTAAATAAAACGCAAAGGGAGGGGGGGCATTTGATAATTAAATAGGTTCATTTGTAGCTGGTCAGTTACAGAAACAGATTAAAAAATAGCATTTCAGACAGGCAGAGCATCTGAGATGTAAAGATGGGCAGAGGTTCACCAATCTGTGACAAACTGCATCTAAAAATCATGGAA
>JBAMYA010005667.1:0-18059 GCA_037176975.1 Arrhamphus sclerolepis | reverse complement strand
AGAGAGAGAGAGAGAGAGAGAGAGAGAGAGAGAGAGAGATCTATATCATCAAATTAACTCAGGAATCATGACGGACTTTTTGTATTTTGATACTACTCGTATGTCTTTACAGAAATTAAGAAAATAATGCAAAATTAGCTGCTGTTGTTTAAAATGTCCAGCTTTGACTCATTTCAGTAAGTAGCACCCAGTACGAGAATGCCTGGGGCTTTTTTCAAGGGGCTTAGGGTGCACGTTGCTTTTCAGCTTCTAGTGCGTTTCACACAAGTAGGTTTTAATAATGTCTACAACAATGATGAAAATCTTTATTTATTATTGAAGATTTACAGAAAAAGATTTCCCCACTGTGTAGTAATATGTCCTTTGGTATATACAATATCAGACTATCTGCAGCACATGATACCAAATACACCCTTACTGCTTTCATAGGAATTAGATGCAGGTGGTAAGTAGCAGCAAGGTGCTGATAATTAAAAGAGGAAAGACAATAAAACTGCTTCAAGGTCAGCAGAGACCTCTGCGTTGCGTTCAAAGAGTGAGAAAGGTAAACAGGCTTTAGCTGAGGTGATTTTATTATTTTGTATGCTTTGAACTCCACCTAACCAATATCACTCATGGTGAAGAGATGAGTACTGATGATCTTTAGAGCAGTTTTATCACCCACTGAAGAGCATCCTCCTGTGCAAGAGCGTTCTTAATGGCTTGACAGGTTGCCTTAACGACACTTAAGCGTTTAACACAACACAATTTAAAGTCAAAGTGAAATAATGTTTCATTTTAACATAGGAACAGTACAACAGACCAACCAGTGAGTTTAGAAAACGGCCAACCTTGACAGAGTTTTTAAGAGAATCCAAGGTTGGTTTTACCCAGTCTACACAGTTGTGTCAAACATTTCAGGAAAACATATTATTTTGTATAATATTTAATTTGTGGAGAGTTGTAACATCAAAGCCATTAGTTTCCCAGTGATGGTAAGCATATATCCATACATAGATGTCCATAATTGTTTTTTCTTGAGAAGGTTACATGCACAACCACCCTGCACACTGTGGATACGAAGCAGGGCTCCGTGTTAAACTAGTAAAGCTTTTATTTGACAGTTGCTTATTGGTATGAATGATAAAGGTCCTTTTCTGGTTTGAGAGTTTTTTTTTTCTCCCCCCCCCCCAAGTCATATTCCATGTATAATGCTTACAACTAACCTAACTGCTGAACTGATATGGATGATATTATTCATTATACAAAATGGCAGTTATGCAGCAACAAACATTATTCTTGATGTAGTTAAAGGTCATTATTTATGATTGCTGTGACATAGCATATTTATGCAGCCCCCTGGTTTAATCTGCTGTGTCTGTGGCCATCAAACTTATTCTCATTAGCTTCAGTTCTTCTCATATGCTGACAGCTGAACTATTTAATGTCATAGAATTTAATTGCTGTGACCTTTTTTCAACATTCTCTGAAGCTCCCCAATCCACCACAGTCACTGGTGAAAATGTGTTCTGATTCCTGTGATTCTGTTTTAACAATGTCTTGTGCAAACCGAGGTGTCATAAATGCCAGTAATGGATAGGCTTGGAATCCAAATGCTCATTTAAGTGTGCTTGCATGTTTAATTTAATGACGGTGACTTGTTGAGATTGTTGCTGTTAAGGGTCAGGATGATCTTAGAAGAGCTGGCAGCAGAGATATTAACATATGCGTACTGTCCACTGTTATTTGGCCAGAGCCCACCAGAATCACCATGAGGCCCACTAACATGGAGATTATTGTTGGCGAGAGCATTGTGTTACCGTGCCAGATTGCCCATGATGCAGCACTGGACGTCTCCTTCTCGTGGGCATTCAATGGCCAGCTCATTGACTTCCAGCGAGACAGTGATCATTTTGAAAGAGTTGGTGGGGTAAGTCATCTCAAGCTTTTAATTCTGAAACTTTCTCATAGAAGAATCTTGAATAATAGCTAAACACAGAGATATATGTCAAGGAACCCATTTGAAACCAAAAATGAAAGAGAGAAAAATATCTATTGGAAACTGGTTACATTCACGCCTATATGTAAACGTCTCAGTTAACAGCATTATCAGGATCAGAATCTGGATTCATTTCTGCTTTTATCTTTTCTTTTTTTTTTTTTTTTTGTTAGCTGCCATGTTTTCAATTCAGTTAAATTCAACCTTGTTTATGTAGCATCTATTTACAATAAAAATATACAAATATCTGGTATGAAAATTATATAAAGATCTGGTGGTCAGCCATGCTAGCCGGCATACCACAGTCCACAGGTGCAGGTAAACGCCAGGATGGTCAGAAGATGCAATATATACTGTAGGTGAAATACCATTTTAATCTGATGGAGAGCCATCTGTAATAAAGTCTTTCTACTTTTCACCCCTTTAACTTCTAATTCTCTTCCCTCAAGGGAGAACATTTTCTTATCATCTTCCTCCACCATAATTGAATTTGCATACCTATTTATGAATGTTGAGCCCTGAAATAATTAGGTAATGAGCTGGCTGGCATTCACCAAGGGCAGGACTGACTAGTAAATGTTCAATTGAAATCCTTATACCTTGAAATAATGACTCTATTTTGAACATTTGTTCCTTTTGATTAATGACAAAGTTAATTGTTCAGAGCTTGTCAGTTTATATATATTACACTCCTTTTGCCTTTTTGTAAAGCCATTTATCATGAAATATTTGTAGTCTGATTAGTACAAGTCAGGTGTTAAAAGGTTGATATTGTATTGGAATACCTTCACAGTGTTGTCGACATGCCAAACCCATATCTTCATGAATGCAGATGGCAATTACTAGTGACATTGAACACTGAAACGGCATTTAATGAGATATAGTTTTCACAGAATCTGTTGCCTCCGTCCAGAGAGATTACCAGCTCCTTGCTCAACAGCTTCTGATGAATTAATTAACATAATTAAAGCAAATCTGCCTCCTCACTTTCTTCTTGCCAAGACAGGATGCCTTGCAACTGATCGCGGGCTCTCAGGTCTTCCAGGTGGTGGCTGACATTGGAAAGCAAATTAGACAGAGCACATAAAAATTGTCAAGTGTATAGAAAGGATATGAAAAGAAATAGAAAGAAGAGAAAAGACAGGCAGAGAGTGCTTTTCTCCCTTTGCTGCATGGAAATGCCATTTGGCTGAGCTTTCCTGTCAGGTATGCCTCACAAGCATTCTTCTACTGCTACGGCAGAGTGGAGCTATGATGACCAGCCACTAGGGGTGATCAAAACTTAGTTTTGCATGGCTAGTCCCCAGGTGACTATTTTCTGGTGCTAACCCTTTAACATGCTGGCATGCTTTGCAACAGACTATTTCAGAAATGGTTATTGGATGATGAAAACAATCAGCAGTCAGAATAAGAAGAGAATAAAATTGGCTCAACAAAATCTGTACAGAAGTGATCATATGTTGCTGTTTTACATTGGCATACATACAGTATGTACATAATTTTAACAGAAGATCCAAATTCTTAATGAACTGATCCTGCAAAGGTCATTTTTAAGCTCTGAACTAACTGGATTTCTAGCGCTATCTTTGTTGCGCTCTGTCAGCTCCGTCAGTTATATCCACACACTGCACAAAGTCCAGTTTTAGGGATTTCATTATGTGCTAAAGACTTACTTTAACTATTATGCACAAGCCTTTTTGTAAGCAAACTGGGTAAAATAAAACCCCCAAACTGGACATAAGAATTGTTGTCAAATATATGTGACTGCTGAGTCACAGTCCACTAGTACACTAAAATGTAAATTAATACACAGCTGAAAACGTTGCCAGCACGTCAACAATTATATTTCATGTAAGTTTTAAAAGTAATGTCAGTTACACTTGCACTAGCTGCATTTAGAAAAGACAGGAGGCAGAGTTGGAGGAAGCAGAGGTTACCATGTTGAGGTTCTCTTTGGGAGAGACGGCGGTGGACAGAATCAGGAAAGAGGACATCAGAGGAACAGGGTTATAGTGGTTTTGACATTTTTCAAATAGTTTTTGTTTTTATTTTGTTTTTCAGTTTGTTTGCTTATTTAATTTTTTTTAATTAGTTTAACAAGCACATTTATAATTTTAGTTTTTACTTTTAGTTTTGAAATTTGGTTAGTTTTACTTTAGTTTTAGTTTAGTTTTAGTTTTATTTTTAGTCCTAGTTTTAATTTTTGAGGCGTTGACTTACAGATATTGATGAAAAATCTAGAATGAAATAATGTTACGGATCAAAAATAACATACAGGACAAAAATCCTGTATTCGTTCCTTCTCGTAATTAGAAAAATGTGGCGTCAAAGGTTAAAAGTCCCCGTTAGCCAAACTGCAGTTCAAGAACAATGGATGTCATTAAACATAAAAAATGAGGCCTCAATTATCTTTAACCTTTAAGACAGCAGTCTCTGCTTGAAGAGGAGTGTTTATGGACCAATGTTGAAAAACAATTAAAGTCTAAATTAAAAAGGTTAAAAAGGTTAAGTCATTTGAAAATGGGTTGCTTAAGAGAAGTTGTTTCCTGATTTCTCAGACCAGATGACAGCAGGACACAGAGAAAATACATTCACCTAAATCCTGGGAGGGCAGCACGGTGGCTTGGTGGTCAGCACTGTTGCCTCACAGCAAGAAGGTTCCTGGTTGAAGCCTTCATGGGGACCTTTCTGTGTTTGCACGTTCTCTCCGGCTTCCTTTCACAGTGCAAAGACACTGCTTGTTAGGTTAATTGGTGTTCCTAAATTACCCTTAGGTGAGATGAGTGTGAATGGTTGTATGTCTTCATGTGGCCCTGTGATGGACTGGCGACCTGTCCAGGGTGGACCCCTGTCTTTTGCCCGAAGAGAGCTGGGATTGGATCCAGTAGACGCCTGTGACCCTGTACTGGAAATAGCGGGTATAAATGATGGATGGATGGATAAATCCTGGGAGGCAGGAGCACTGACCACATCTGAAGCTACTTGGACATTATTTTAGGATAAATATCTTCCAGAAATCCAGTGTGTCACAGATGACTCCCTGCTGGACCTCATCCATGGATTCAGTTATTTCACTAACTAACTAAAATTAAATTATTTTGCCCACATTTAATCTTATTTAGTTTCACATTGTAGGTCTTAGTTTTTTATTAAGATTTTGTTTTATCAAAAAAGTGTTTTTCTTTTTATTTTGGTTAACTGAATTCTTTTTTCGCTGTTAGTTTCAGTTTTAGTCTTAGTTTCTATTAACAACTCTGGACTGGACATGTTAGATGTTCTGGAGGGAAGGTCAGAGAGGACAGAGAAGATACACGTTCAGTAGCACCTACTTTATTCACTTTCATTTGTATTTCCATTGGTTTTATTGACAGAATCAAATTATGGACACCATCAACTTAAGAATTTTTGCTGTGGTGTTGGTTTCCTCATGGCAGACACATGCATGCAGCTCTAAGAAGATTTGTTTTACAAAGGGATTTACTCCAAAATCGTGTTTCAGCAACATGTGATTAGACAATAATAAGGAATGTTTTGCCAATTAGAGAAGCTGTGTTAGTTTTGTATTTTCTGTGTAATTGGTAGTTTTTCAGGGGCTTGGGAGGCTACATGGTCGGTTATAGCCTGGAGGGTAGCCAGAAGCTTTGTTTGTGCACAGTCATCTGCCATGTTGTTGTTTGTAGAGATGCAAAAATCCGTGGTGTGGAGGCTCAGCGAAGGAAAGAAGTATTTTAAATGTTAAACAACCCTTGTGCCTCAAACTCGCAGATGAAATGACACGACTGCATTTCTTCCTCAGCCTCATATTTCTGTCTCTTCTAGAGTATATCAGGGGATCTGATGATTCGCAACATACAGCTGAGCCACGGAGGGAAGTACGTCTGTCTCATTGACACTGATGTGGAGAGCCTGTCCACTTCTGCCATTTTGGTCGTTAAAGGTAAAAGAACCAGTTGATTTCAGCGGCTTATTTTTTATGCCTATGTATCAATTACTCAATATATTTACCACAGAATAGAGGTTGAAACATTAAAGTACTCAAAGTGATCGATATTTGGCAGAAATCACCCTTTTTCTGTTTTCCTGTTGAATGGTTAATTTCTATAGGAAGACTACGTTCATGTTATGTCAGTTTTGATTAATATAAAATACATCTACACAGCAGATGCAACTGATAAGTAAAATGTCACACTCATGATTGATGGAACTATTAGTTCATTCATGCTCAGGGGCATCTTACATCATTTTCAAGTTATTTAAGAACTAAATGAAGATATATAGTACTAAACTCAAAATCATTGTTAATACAAACAGTTAAACACAAAGATGAAAATGAGAGCTTTGACATTGACAGTCATATGTTGCACTGCAAGTTGTTAGCACTTGTCTGTGTTAAGGCTTATTGTTGAACTGTAATAAAACTTTATTATTCTATATCCTATATGGTATACATTCACAGATGTTCAGCATTGCACAGTGTACATTTTAAGCTTATCTTATCATTTTTTAAAGGTGAACATCTTGTCAAGATATTAGGTTAGTTGGTCTTTAACTTAATGTATCAGTTTGCTAAAACACATAACATTGCCCTGGTCTTTACAAAGCTATAATCATTTGTAACATCTGATTTCCCCTCAGTGTATCTGAGACTGTAGATGACGCAGTGTGATTCTGCTGCTGCAGTAACAGGGGACGTCTTCAACTGCTAAAGCTTAATCTGCACCTTTCTTCCTTCACAAAAACTTCAAATCTGCAACACAGCCAAGCTTCACTTGGCAGCAGGAATTACCTGCCCTCTGCATGTGCTCTGTCTCTTTCTTCTTCTGTCACACAAATTACAAGCACCCGAGAGTAAGGCAGTCTGAATGGATACTTTGAGGCAGATGCTGCTTTTAATTAAATACAGAGAAATGCAAACCAAGCCCGCTTCCATTTCTAAGCCTATTCAACGTAATATTTCTTCTGTCTTCAAACCCAGTGCTGCAGAGAACATTTGGGGTACCAAACACATGCATGCCTAACAACTTATATACTACATCAGCTTTGTTTTCAAAGTGCTTGTTGTTTCTAAGTGGTAGCTTGGTCCTTAACAAACTTTAGTAGATGTCCCCACCAGACCTCCACCAGAAAATATTATAATTGGCCAATTAACACATTGGCAAAATTCTTAGATTTTAAGCATTTTAATAACAGACTATAACAGAGCGTGTCATGTTGTCCCATCTTATTCTTCTGGACCAACATCTTTTATAAAAGAAAGATCTCCTCTAGTTCATATTTCCACCACAAGTCAGGCTATTTTCAGCCAGCATTTAGTATTCCTGCATAGCATAGTCTTATAATTGATCTAACTTGCATGTTGAAAGAGATCAACTCCAAATACACTTTCAGCATTGTCTGATTCATGCAGGTCCTCCAGGCCCACCAGACAAAGTAGCAGTTGAGGAAATCACAGACAGCACAGCCCAGTTATCCTGGACTCCCGGAAGGGACAATGGGAGCCCCATTACTGGCTACATCATCCAGGCTCGAACACCTTTCACTGTGGGCTGGCAAGCTGTAGACACAGGTATCCCAGAACGGCTTTTCATATTCCCATGTGAGAGTAATTCATCAATTCATATATTGAATGATTTTTATCATGAGTCTTTCCGCTTTGTAGTGCCAGAGGTTGTGAATGGTAACATGCTGACAGCCACGGTGGTGGGTCTGAATGCCTGGGTGGAGTATGAGTTCAGGGTGGTGGCCTGCAATACTGTAGGCCTCGGAGAGCCGAGCCCACCCTCAGCCAAGACTAGGACGGAGGACGCCAGTATGTCAAACTATACGTTACTATAATCTGCAGACATGTACACACTCTGCTCAAGGATTGGCCACAATTTGAAGTTTGTTTGTTTTTTTGTACATTAACTATTTAGAGAATTAATTCTTTGACAGAGTGAGAAACAAGTGAAGTTTTCTGGTGTTGTGTTTGACATTCACGTAGATTTATGTGGTAGAAAAGCAACAACTCTTCCACTTTCTTTAAAGCAAAAAAATAAACAAATAAATAAAAACAAAAAAATCTGACATTGAATTAAAATCAAAACCAGGAAGAGCATGAAAATGATTTCACTTTTCCGCTGTGAAATCTGTGGCTACCTTGTAGATATTATAAAAAATGCCTGCTGATACATTTTTGTCAGATACTGACCTAGAGTATCTTGTTGCATGGTCCAAACACATAAATAAGTAATGACGTTTCTCGTTTCTCTGTGCATATTTCTAAATTTGAAGATGCACAGACAATGTTGTCAGTTATCTAATTTTTACTCCAGTGAAAAAACTGTAAACCTTTGATCAAGTGTTTGCTTTCATATGGTGCAAAGCCGACCTTGTCCTTCCTGACAACCCGCTTAAAATATGTTACTTCAACAACCATATTTTTTATCAGGAAACTTTAGTCTCTCCACATCTTCAAAGTATGCGATAAATTTAGTTCTCACATACAGATACATACATACACATCAGGAATGGAAAGGAGAGCAAATTTTGGCAAGATTTTCTGGGGAAAAAAGTGTGTCTCATTTAACCCACACCATTTAACCCTACTGGGCAAAGCTCTGAACGCCATCAGACAAACATGGTGCTTACAAAAGTGGGCTGCACATGTCAAAGTGGCTGACGACTTATTTTTTGCAAATTTATTTTACTGCATAAACAGCAAAATTTTACAAAAAGCAGAATTACAGTGCTCAGCATAAATGAGAACACCCCATTTGAAAAGTAAGATTTTAAACAATACTCAATGAAAACAAACAATTTCCAAAATGTTGACAAGACATTAATATAACACCTGTTTAACTTATAATGTGAAAGTAAGGTCAGTAATATAACTTAGATTAGACTTTTTTTTTTTTCATTTTACTCAAATCAGGGTGGTGCAAAAATGAGTTCACCCCACTGAACGTCTCTGGAGCAAAGCTAGACTGTAGACTACAAATGTCTCATTTAACAAGAATACAATCGCAGGTGGGTCTAATTAGTCATCACGCAGGTGTCCAGCAGACAGGTGACTATAAAAGGGGGTCAAACCATTTCCTGTTTCATGCTGTCAGCAATGACACCACATGGAAGAGAAATGACACAAGACCTGGGAAAGAAAATCATTTCTTTCCACCACAAAGGTGAAGGTTACAAGAGGATCAGCAAAGCTTTACTCATCAGTCAGAAACTGTAGCAAAAAATGGAGCTGCAACCATCTCACAGAGACATCCAGGTCGTCCACGGAAGTTAACACCTTGACAGGAGCATCTTGTGATGAGAAGGTTAAAGAAAATCAGCATGAAGTTCACTGCAGTTATCTGAAGAAGTAGGAAGCTAAACTGGGGGGACTATTTTCCTGTGACACAACACAGCGTACACTGCAGAGGAAAGACATGCATGGATGCCGTCCAAGAAAGAAGCTTCTCCTAAAGCCCAGGCACAAAAAAGCCCACCTGGAGTTTTCCAGGGCCCATGAAGATGAACACTACTGGGAGGCTATGCTCTGGAGTGATGAGACCAAGATAAATGTTTCTGGAACTGATGGCTTCAAAACTGTCTGGTGTCGCAGAGATGAGGAATATAAAGAAAAATGCATGGTGCCAGCATGGTGGTGGCAGTGTCCTCATGTGGAGCTGCATGAGTGCTGATGGTGTCGGGGAGCTACATTTTATTGAGGACATCATGAACTCACAGATTTATTGATCTATACTGAAAGAGAAGATGCTTCCATCACTCCGTGCCCTTGGTCATCGTGCACTTCTCCAACATGACAACGATCCCAAGCGCACATCTGAGGCCACTGTTGGACTTCTGAAGAAGAACAGGGTGAAAGTGATTCATTGGCCAAGTATGTCTCCTGATCTGAACCCAGTCCAACACCTGTGGGTTGAGCATCACTCTCCATTCAGCATCCAGTTATTAAAAGAGGTCCTTGTTGAAGAATGGAAGAAGATTGATTTTGCAAATGTCACCATCTTGTTCATTCCATACCAAGAAGACTTGGTGCTGTCATTAAAAATCATGGAGGTCATACAAAGAACTAGATGTAGTTGTGTGTACTCATGTTTGCACCACCCTAAGTTGAGTTTTAATCATTTGAATTTAAACCCTAATTTGAGCTGTGTTGTAACTGTTTCCTTTTGGGTTTTACCTCTCAGTTCCTGACACAGCTCCCACCGATGTTGGAGGTGGAGGCGGCACAAAGTCTGAATTAGTGATAACCTGGGAGGTAAGTCACCTGTCACATTTTACTGTTCCCCATTGCCAAGTGTGGTGGAAGGCTGTGGTTCTGCTCAGCTGCAGGAGGAGCAGCTCAGGAAATGGCACCAATGAGGTAGAGGTTGGAACAGCTGTGCTGCACCTGCCAATCAATGTCCCTCTATTTAAGCAGGAGCATGCTGGCTCAGGAGGCACTGCAGCCACAACTCTATGAGCAATCCTAAATAAACAAATATCAGAAACTGGTATATTGCTGTTGGTTTTAATTGCTGACTCAACTGAGTGGTTAGTAATTTCCATACTGGAGGGGCTGCTGGGATAGATGGAGTCAGTGTGTCACAGTGGCCAAAAGAGGATTGGGCACTGCACATCCTTTCACTCCTGACTGGGAACGTGGAGCATAGGATGCAGCGAAGGAGGTTCCGCAGGATTTTCTCCATTTGAGCTACTGTTCGTCAGAAAATCCTGAGGAGTCTTGGACCTTTATTAAAGAAAGCTGAGAAGATGGTCCTAGTGTCAGCAAAATGAGATTCAATAGATCTTAGACCTGAGAGTAAAACTGCACTCATTTGGGTGTTTATCACAGGAGAATTTGTCCAACAGAGGGACACAGCTGGAACAATTTTCACTGGGAGACAAGATGCTTGTATTACTCCCATCTTCTAACTCTTAATTACTCTCCAAGTGGCAAGGATCCTTTTTGGTCACACAGTGACTGGGAGCTGTTGACCATGAGGTTGTGCGCTCTGACGGGGGTGGAGCTACATAGATTTACCATCTCAATTTCCTGAAAGCGTGGAGAGAGGCAGTGCCTGTTTCTGTGGTGAGCTTTGTGTCAGATGGACATGAGCTGGGGCTGGAGGTGCCAAATTCCACTAATCTACCACTGCTCTTTTAAGACATCTCTCACCGTGCCAGAGCGCAGATGTTGCCCAGCTGCAAAAACGTTTTGCTGGGGGCCTGGAGCAATCGCAACCTGTCCATGACCCAAGACCAAAAAAGGAGGTCAGGTGGTTTTTGGGGCACTTTGTGCCGAACTTTAATGACCGGACCAGCCCCCTGACCAACCTGACCCAAAATGGTGCCTCAGATCTGGTCCAGTGCGATGAGTGGTGCAAGGTACCGTTTGAGAAGACTGAACAAGCCCTCTGTGAAGAGCTTCACAGGCCTAACTTCTCTCTCCCTTTTGTGCTGCTGCTCACTGACGCGTCGGACAGAGGGGTTGGGGCTGTTTTGTCCCAGCAGGTTCGAGGACCCCGTACTATACCTTAGTTGTTTGTCATTTAATTATATACACTTGTGTGTGTATTCCCTGCTGCCTATCTTGGCCAGGTCTCCCTTGAAAAAGAGGTATTTAATCTCAGTGGGATCTTCCTGGTTAAATAATAATAATACCTCATTAGGCAACTCTCAATACGACAGTCAAGGTTTAGTAAGGTAGGGGGCAAGCCGGTGGGCGGTCAACAGCCTCAGGAATTACCTCCTGGGATGCCTATTCACCCTCTGTTAGGACCATGTGGGTGATCAGTGGCTCCACCCCATAAAAGATGCCAATGTCCGGATCACCCAGTTGTATTTGGCATCGTACGGCCGACCTAAGTTGGGCAGTTGGGGTATGTGGTGGCGGTGTGTGGTTCTGCTGTGACTCAGTGGCTCAGGGAGCAGCACCAATAAGGTACAGGTTGGCACACCTGTGCTACATATGCCAATCAGTGTCCCGTTATTTAAGCAGTCGCACACTGGACACCACAAGACACCACATCCCAGCTACAACACTCGAAGCAATTCTAAATAAACGACTATCGGAAGCCAGTATGTTGCTGTTGGTTTTCATTGCTGACCCGACCCAAGTAGCTAGTAATTGCCATAACAAAGTAATAGTTTTTTTCAATTGTGCAAAATTTTGTGTATGAGTTTTATTGCCTATGTTAGATGGAGATGACCCTGATCTGACTCAGCTAGGAAGTGCCTTTTTCCTCTCCCAAAGGAGCGACAGAATCATTTGAGAGGTTTTTCACATAACTACACTGCTCAGAAAAATAAAGGGAACACTAAAATGACAGATCTTAGATCTCAATTAATGAAATATTGCAGTTGAAAATCTTTATTCAATATATAGAGGAGTGTGTTGAGAACAAAATAACATAAACATGATCAATGTAAATCAAAATTATTGTCCCATGGAGGTCTGGATTTAGAATCATGCTCAAAATAAAAGTGCAAAAGCACATTCCAGGCAGATCCAATATCAGCGAAAATTCCTCAAGACCAGTCAAAATGAGGCTCAGTGGTGTGTGTGGCCTCCATGTGCCTGTAGGACCTCCCTACAACACCTGGGCATGCTTCTGATGAGGTGATGGATGTTCTCCTGAGGGATTGCCTCCCAGACTTCGATCAAAGCATCAGTCAACTGGACAGTCTGTGGTGCAACATGCCGTTTGTGGATGGAATGAGACATGATCTCCTAGATGTGCTCAGTTGGGAACAGGCAGGCTGGTCCATTGCATCAGTACCTTCATCATGGAGGAATTGTTGACACACTTCTGTCACATGAGGCCTGCCATTGTCATGCATCAGAGGGAACCCAGGGCCCACTGCACCAGCATAGGGTCTCACAATGGGTCTGAGGGTCTCATCCTGGTACCTAATGGCAGTCAGGGTACCTCTGGCTAGCACATGGAGGGCTGTACGACCATCCAAAGAGATGTCTCCCCACACCATTACTGACCCATTGCCAAACTGGTAATGCTGGAGTATGTCACAGGCAGCCTATGCTCAGTGTGAACCTGCTCTCGTCTGTGAAGAGCACAGGGCACCGATGGCAAATCTGCCAATATTGGTGTTGTCTGGCAAATGCAAATTGCCCTGCACCTTGTTGAGCTGTAAGAATAGGCCCCACTTTTGGACATTGGGCCCTCATACCACCCTCATGGAGTCAGTTTCTGAAAGTTTGAGCAGAAACATGCACATTAATGGCCCACTGGAGGTCCTTGTGCAGGGATCTGGCAGTGCTTCTCCTGTTCCTTCTTGCACAAAGGAGGAGGCAGTGGTCCTGCTGCTAGCTTGTTGCCCTCCTACAGCCCCCTCCACGTCTCCTGATGTACTGGCCTCTCTCCTGGTATCTCCTCCATGCTCTGGACACTGTGCTGGGAGACACAGCAAACCCTCTTGCCACAGCTCACATTGATGTGCCATCTTGAATGAGCTGCACAACCTGAGCAACTTCTGTTGGTTGTAGACACCACCTCATGTTACCTCTAGGGCTGAGAACACTAACAAAAGTCAAAAGTGACCAAAACAACAGCCATAAATAAAGAGAACAGGTTTGTGGTCACCACCTGCAGAACCACTCCCTTGTAGGGATTGTCTTGCTAATCACCTCTCATTTCCACCTTAGTGTTGCTTCCTAACTGAACAGGTTGATTTCACATGAGTGTGATGTACTTGGTGTAAAATTGTGTTGTTTAGGTGTTCCCTTGATTTTTTGGAGCAGTGTACAGTTACAAAACCATGCAAGAGAAAAAGATAAGATGAAAAGTAATGATGAAGTTGTAGGTGGTGACAGGAGACAAAGGAGCTGGCTGTCCTCACAGAAGCCTTAGTCAACATACAGTGCAGAGACGGGCCTCTCTGTTTCTTTGTCTGTATGTGTTTTAATATCACTATAGTTTTGTGTTTTGCTCCCAGCCTGTGCCTGAGGAACTGCAGAATGGAGAGGGCTTTGGATACATCATTGCCTTCAGGCCTGTGGGCACTGTCACATGGACGCGAGCGGTTATCTCCACACTTGGTGTGGCACGTTACACCTTCCACAATGACACCATTCCACCCTTCTCGCCTTTTGACGTCAAAGTGGGAGCCTTTAACAAACGAGGGGAGGGACCATTCAGCTCTATTGCCACAGTGTACTCAGCTGAAGAAGGTAAAATAAAAACAGCACACTAGGGTGGAAGAAAGTGATGCTCAAATAAGCTGCAACTTCTCTCCAACTATGACCTTGAATAGTAATGCGGAAATTATTCTTTTTTTTATTATTCTTTTTTTGCCCAGTAATGTTATTTCCCTCCCCAATAAAGGCAGAGAATGTCATCTTCACATTAGACATTGTTGCTGGTAGATTACAGGAAATCCTAGCAGACACTTACCGCACTGTCAGGGTGGTGTCCTGTTATTTGAATTTGCTCAGAGACAGTCTTCCCCTATGTCAGTCACATATCCCATTATAAGAGAGATGGGGAAATGGCTTTCAGTGAAAATACTGGTCTATTCTGTGCCTTGCCTTTGTGTGATTGTGTTGGAAGAGTCTCCACATTTCTGCTCCATTTCTGCAGTCCCCAGTGTGGTTCCTAGCGGGGTTCGAGCTCGAAGCCTGTCTGCAGCACAAATTGAAGTGACTTGGGAAGGTGTTCCCCAAATACCTGAAAGAGTGCTGGGATATGAGGTATGACTGGTAAAATCAACATCAGAACCATCCTTTGATTGTTCCTTTATTAGCTCTTATCCTTCTTTATCCTATAATATTTTTGCTTTATATTTCACTCATCTCTTTCACTCAAGTTTTAATAATACCACAAAATGACCACAGTACTTGGGAATACGTACAGCAAACTCATAAGAAATAAATGAAATTTTTTTTTTTTTTTTTTTTAAATGCAAGAGTGTTTTGCTGTCTTTAGTCCCCACAGTGCCATTTCAAAACCTGTCACCTCTGGCCTGCAGCACAAAGCCTCCTCGTTGCCATAGCACTAGCCACATTGTCCTTTCAGAACTGAACTCAATTCTCCAAGTGCAGTTCTAAGTGAACTAATGCTGGAAAATCTCAAAAGGCTGTCACCAGTATGGAGCCATAGATGTGTACTGCACAGTTGTGACTCTCACACACAAATTAGGGGTTGATTGAATTGCAAATCCAATCGAATTCCAAATCACATCCTCTCAAAAATGTATATTATTATCACATGTATTCCACTCACTTTGAATATCCAGTTAACTCAAGCAAAAAAGAAATAAGATTACATTCTCTCACAAATGTCCTGCTTAGAAAACTGAGGTGGCAGGTAAATTTTACAGCAGTAGTCACAAATAGTCTTTTCTGGTGAAAAAAAACTACCAAAAAGAAATGTTAAAAACAAATGCACCACAAAATCCTAACGTCTGTGATTGTGACTTTCCTTTTTTAACATTCCCTTCCAGGTTGTATACTGGGAAGATGACACCAAGCCTGACACTGTAGGCAAAGTGCGCATAACTGGAAACTACACACTGGTTAACATCAGTGGGCTGAGAGCAAACACAGTGTACTACCTGTCTGTGGCTGCTTTCAACACCGCTGGCCCTGGCCCGCAGTCAGCACCCATCAATAACACCACAAAGAAACCACGTGAGTCCATCCCAGGAGGAGCTGTGGCGTTTTACTTCCTCTGTGTGATGGCTGTATATCCTTTCAGCTATTCTTTCAACTATTTTGCTTTTGGTTCTAAAATCCAGGCTCAAAATAACTGTAAATTTGGAACTTTATTCAAATTCAACTGAGAACAGGTGGGTCTTTAAACTGGATTTAAATAAACTGAGTGTTTCAGCTGATCTGAGGCTTTTTGGGAGTTTGTTCCAGATATGCGGAGCATAGAAGCTGAATGCAGCTTCTCCATGTCTTCTGACTCTAGGGACTGATGAAAGACCAGATCCAGATGATTTGAGGGGTCTGGTAGGTTCATACAGTGTCAGTAGGTCACTGATGTATTTTGGTCCTAACGTCTATACAGTCAGTGCACAGCTACATACTGGTGCATTAATGCAGTGCACCTGGAAACAGATGAATATTAATAGCAGCTTCTTCTTAGTATGCATTGTTGTGAACATTTCCAAAGACAGAACTGCCATGACATCCTGATGTTCTGCAGCAACTGTTCTGCCCATTAACTGTACATCTGTTATAACTTAACGAGTCCTGTGGAACGCTGATTATCTTCCTGGGTGACGTTATCTCCAGAGAGTCCTGGAGGTTATGGTGAAATGGAAAATGCTGTCAGTCTTTGGTTTGTGGAAAACAGCAGCGCTGTGCTGAAATGAAAGGCTTGACCTCCGTTCTATCAGCTGACGACAGCAGCGACCTTTGCAGCATCTTGAGCTTCTGAAGGCTCACATGAAAGCAGTTCTCAGGAGTCCTGTGATTAGCAGCAAGGTTGCTGATTTGATTTAGGTGGAGGTCATGCCTACAGAGCTCCTGCAGCAGGTCATCTAGGGACAACTTACCCACAACCTTACTTATTCTTCACTGTCAGGTTTTCTGGAAACAAAGTTTGAGGTAAATTTAATCGTTGTAAAAGATTTGCTCAGATAAACTGACAGCTTTCTGACTACAAATATTTGAAAAAGTGAGTTTTGTCATTTTAGCGATGTTGGCATATTTGAAATGAAAAGAAGAATGAAAAGAATGTAAAAGAAGCAAAAAACAAAATACAGTTGTTGAAGCTGTTTTAAAAACTACTTTCGATGTCATATCCAAAAATACTTTATTAATCCCTGCAGAGAAATCAATTCTATTATACTATGTAGAGCAGGGTTATTGATGGTATGTGTTTGTAGTCTGCTACAACTGAAGAACACAAGACTGAGACCACTGTGGTTGTGCATTACATTATGGGATAGAGTGAGGTGGTTGCACCATGGAGATATTTACAAAAGCAGATCTGGGTATTTTTTTTCTAACTGAAGCTCTGTTCTGTAGTCAGCTGTCCTTCGTAAACAGGTGTCAAACTCAAGGTCTGCAGACTGAATCTGGTCTACCACATCATTTCTGTGGTCTGCTGAGGTCTTTACGGAGGTATGATTGTCCAAAAATAAAAGTTTGTTCTGCTTCATAGAAGACACTGAAAATAACAGTTTAATAGTTAAAAACTGCAATGTGAAGTTAAAAAGTCAAAACTTTACATTAAAAGTTTGTTTTTATATGATCAAAACATGAAATTCTAGAAAAGTCATGAGTCACCATTTTAACACCTATGCTATAAACAATGTTTTTATAATGTTCTAAGGATAAAAAACAAATGCTATGGTTCAAACTTTCATTTCTCTCTATTTTTAGTAACGGGATTTTTCCAGAACTATGATTTTGTTTATTTAATTGCATATTTCATGTCAGATATTCAGAGTGGAACGTTTCAGTAATGAGTCACATCAGCTCTTTTCTCCTCATCCTGTTCTGTTCAGTCTGTTGGCAGCTGCTTCTGGGCGGAACCATGGAGGCCTTTAGGCCCCGCCCACCCCTGCTGTGATGTCATAGTATGTGCCAGCTGCCCACAGAGACGAAGGTCGGACCGGATACTGGGTATACTGTATTGACTGGCATGACAGCAACTCAGGCTGGTGTTTGACAAACAGCTTAACGACCCAGCAGCCGTGCACGCTCCTGGCTGGGGTGCATGTTCAGCTGCTCTTATCTAGTTAAACTCTGACAAATATTTCTCAACAAGTGATACAAAAAAAACCACATCATTTTCAGTTATATGTTTTAGTTTTTGTAGTTAATTTATATTCCACGTGGAACGATGCTTTTATGTGACTTTACTTCATAATCTAGATTCATTTATTTTGAAGTGGTCATGCTATTTATCCAGAGAAAGTATGTGGAATTATCTTAAACTGATATCTGAGCCGTGCAGCCATCCATCCATCCATTATCTGTACCCGCTATGTCCTGTTCAGGTTCACGGGGGTCTGCTGGAGTCTATCCCAGCTCACTGCGGGTGAAAGGCAGGGGTCCACCTGGACAGGTCTCCAGTCCATCGCAGGGCCACATATAGACAGACAACCATTCACACACTCACTCACACCTAGGGAC
>JBAMYA010005646.1:0-18061 GCA_037176975.1 Arrhamphus sclerolepis | reverse complement strand
AAAAACTATAAAACAGGAGTGGGTCAGCCTACCTGGAAAGAAAACAAAATAAAAATAAAATAACATGAAAGAGGGAATCAACCTGCCACTGATTAATTCATGCCTCCACCAGCTTGTCAGGAAGTCAATGACCTGCACGTTTGACCACATTTATATAAAAAACATGGTAAACACTTGAAAAGGTGTTTAATAAATAAGTTGTATCATAATATACAGTAGATAGGGGGGAAAAAAGTCAGCTGCAACAGGATTTTGATTTATTTCAGGAGTTAGTGATCAGGATTTAGTAATATGACTTCAAATAAATATCACAATTAATTGAAGCATTACTTCAATTTCAATTAATGCACAATTATTCTAGGATGGTTTTATTTCTCCCCTCAAAGATCACTGACAAGGTTGTTCCTGCAAATATAGTCAATTATTAAAACTGATAAAAGAGCACAAATCTTTGATATTAAAACTGGTGAAAGTAAGTACATTTGAGGAACATTTCAAAGAAGAGAAAGAACTAAAATAATTGATATGTTTATTCTGTTCATAAGTAACCAAAAATGTAATCTCACATTTTGATTTCTGGTTTCAACTACACAGACAATTGCAACAAAAAAAAATCTTTTCCTTTAATAAAAGCTACTACTTGATGACATGCATTAATTATATATTCGTTATTATTATAATTAGATCTGTTCATGTCTGTTCAATATTTTACATCAATGCTATTGGATTGTTCATCACTAAATCACTGTATTGTTGCAGATCGATGGATTGTTAGGCCGCTAGTATCTTGTGTTTTGGTAACAAAGTTGATTTTGGCTGAAAATAAATTTGCAGTCACGATACAAAACACTGGAAACATTGAGCATTGTTGATCATTGTTATATTTTTGAAATTAATACTTCACAAACACCACAGTTTTCGGGATGGGCACCAAAAATTAGCACCATCAACATCCAAATGTGAAGCAAGCTCACAAATTCTCCCTCTGTTACTGAATTATAAAAATTTACTTTATTCCTTGAAGTAGAACATCACAATCAAATGGCTGGTAAAACAAATGTGAGCCGACATCCAATCATTTTAGACATTTTGTCCTGACGATAACATCCAGGAGGATAAATGTGACAAAAACTCAACATGTCAATGCTCTGTGAGACGTTTTCTTATGAATACATGCACCAAGCCAGTGACTGAATAATGTTTGCAGCAGCTTATGGACGATGAATAACCATGACTAAATCTACCAAATGGATCCCTGCAACTCTGCAAAGTGGTTTAATATCATTTATCAAAAACTGGAAGGCACGCTCTGGCAGGCTGTCAGAAACAGGGAATAAAAGAAAGATAGCCAAATGAAATGGGGCACAGAGAGAGGGAAATATAGTGGGGCAAGCAAACAAGGGAGTGGGGTTGGGAAAAATAAGAGGAAACAGGTGCAGCTGTGCAGCGATAAGTCTCTGAGCCCTGGAAACCCTGCAGCGGCGAATGTAAAAGAAGGGAAGCACCGAGGTTCATCCCACTTTAAACAAAACAGCAGGCTGTCTGGTTGAACAAGCAAGCGGACGAAAAGCAAACAGAATTCTGTCACAAATGTCAAGCCTATACACAGCAGAGCGACAGATGTGCCGCACCATAGGTTTTCACTGGGTGGAGCTCCACTTAAAACACACACTGAAGTGTACAAAATCTGAGCATTGAATGGTCTAAGTAGAACGCAATAAGAATGACACACACTCATTGCACTTTTCTATTATATTCCTTCTCGTCAAACAAAACACTTCTCCCCAGTGGATGGTAAAAGAAGAAGCAGATTAGGTATCAATTCATGGACAACTTCTACAATGGAAATACATACACTTGCACATTAAGCTCATTTTGCACACTGAGCTCCTTTGCACATCCGTCCATATACTTGCACATGCACATACCGTAATTTACTGTAATTTTTCTGCTTAAAATATTTTTTATACATTTTATTTATTTACTATTTTTTTCTCTTTTTATTTTTCAATTTCTATTTATATTATATAACTGCTAACCAACTAGGCATTTGTGTGTGGACAGCAGAGTGAGAATTTCATTGCACTGTAACAATAAATGCTTTGAATCCTGAATCTACGGTACAACAAAAAAACTAGCCATGATTGGGCATTTGTTCCACTGCTCCTGAAGTAAAAATGGTGCAGAAACAACACAGATCCTAATAAGAGCTTACTCGTTTAAACATTTACTATAAAAAAAAAAACTTAGAAAACTGTAAAATGTGCAGGGTTGGAGGTTGGACAAGGCCATTTCCATGGCATAATCTGCAGATACTCTGTCAGAGCAGAGGAAAACAGGCAGGGAGCCAGGGGTCATCCCTGTCTTCTCCCACAACATGGCTGCCTTAGGAAAACTTCCTGTTCTGATGTTTTGCAAAGTAATCATCTGTGGAAAATGTTGAGTCTTGTATGAGCTTCCCAAGGAGACTCATTGGATGGCTCCCAATGTTGTAAACAGACACATTAAATTTGTTGCATTTTCAAATACAGTGCAAATGCAACTCCTGCGTTCGCTCTGCTTGTTAAAACAGCTTTCTGTTTCACTATTTTCCAGGTATTAAAGTCATCACTGTCCAAAGAGGACATCTGAGTAATTACAACAAAATACCTATTTCCTATTTTGAGCTGTTTGCTGGACTCACTTGATGTGAGTCCAGCAAATATCAAAAACTACACAATGCTGTACCAAAATGTATGATCAAAAAATTATTTGTAAATACATTAGATATAACAATTCCATCCACAAGTGATGTTTTCATTCTTAGTCTGTTAGAAGATTTATGTAAAAACTACCTTGTTGGCACAGGGGATGGGTTTTGGTACCAAAAACCTTCCACTTTCTATTTCAGAATCAGAATTACTTTATTAATCCCGAGGGGGAAATTCCCCCCAAAAAACCCAATGGACTGCAAACAGTACATCTGAGGAGGCCTTTGAGGGGGTGTGTGTCCTCCAAGTGTTTTGTTTTTACTTGTAAGTATAAAATTATTGTAAAATCAGATAATCTCCACTTGGTCTCTGTGCAGATGTCTAGAATGATGCCTCAATGCTCCCGAGGCAACGGATCAAGAGTGCCAGTTAATTCTGAATAATTAATTCCAGGAATCTGTTTGAAAACATTGACATAATTAATCAAAAGAATTGTTCATCTCTCTTTGAAATTACAAAGTTTATTGCAAAGGTAGGCCTTTTATAAGAGCCAATCATTTCTCAGACATCATCACCACTTCTTCCAGTCCACCTTATGAATCATTTACTTTTTAAACTCTACTGGACCTCAACTCCCGTTACTGTAATGCAAGGCTCTAAACCAATTAATCACTGTAGCATTCTTTAATTTTGCTCTTATTACTCACTACTACAGAGAAAAATAAACATTTTCTCATAGTTACTGCAATCTCTTTAAGGCCAAAAGGGGCCATGATCACTTTTGCACATTCTGTTATTGTAAGACTGATTTCTTCACAAATAGTTAATGAAACCCTGACAAACGGTGAGGTTTGTGCATCTAAAGTGAGTCCAAATATTAGAAGCTCATCGTTTAAGATCAATTCATTGTGTCATGGCAATGCCTTAAGCATGTGTTTCTTTTTGGTAAAGTATAACAGTGTATTGTCAAGTTGTTTTATTTCTACAAAATAACTTGTCTACAACCCGATTACAGTGCGGCTTCACTCAGTCTACAGCTGGGCCGATCCTCCTCTCTAATCTTGTCAACTAATGCTTAATGTCCGTGCAGTCAGCACATTTTAATTCTCTCACCCTCCCTCTTCTCTGACCTACAGACTTGTGGCGGCATTTCCTTCAACACGCTCGCTTTTCAACAGTGCTGCTCACGTATTTGTTCTTTTCTGCATCAACTATCGCAGCCGCAAATGCAGCTGCTTTTAGAAATCAATTATAGAAATGAGAAGTTTCGCATGAATTAAGAAGAATTCTTTTGTCTCGGTGTAAATGAGGAGTGGAGGATCATACATCTGTCGTTGATTGTCAGACATTTCCCACCAATCTGTTCGCATATTTTGAATACCACACATCACAGTTACAAATATTCAGTGGTTTTTTGGTACTGTACTCGACCTTTTCCCTCCTCGACCAGAGCAATGACTTAGCTGGGCAGACATGCAGAAATGAGAAACGCAGCACGCTGTAGCTGTTGTGGGTTTACACTGTGACACTGGCACCCATTATCACATTGGGAGCATTTGAGAACCAGAACAGCTGTAATGTATAGCTGTCAAACTGAGGGAAATGAGTGCAGAGAGGGTTCAGCTGTGAAAGAGATGTGTTAAATCTAAAAACAGGCACAAGATGAAAGATTCCTCAGTTTATTCTCTGTTGAAGGATTGATATCCACCTACATAGCATGTAAATTCTGAGGGACCGTTTTTTCAAAACTGTCTTCTTGGGTTTCAAATAGTATAATTCAAAGCAATATTTGCATTGTTCCAAAGGTTTTCCAATTCTCAGATGTGATTACATATTTGTCATAGGAGTATTTGAAATAACAACAGAAATAGCATCCCAACAATATATATATCGTATTAAGTACATTTCAGCTGACTGATCAGTTTTCATGGTTGGATGGGTTATTAAACGTTTTAACAAAATCACAGATGGATTTGAATATCAATTTATGTAAATAAGCAAATGTAAAAGTATATTTATCACGCACTTTTTCTTTTTTTTGCAAACATCTCCAAACCACCGACCAACTTTTAATGCTAAAAAGAAAAAGTAATTCCGATAAAAGCGTTTCTTTTTTTCAAAAGAAAAGAAAGTGAGTTCTGTATCTTCATGTTTTAATATTTCGTCTTTGATTCCTTCACAAAAGATGGTCATGCACTAAAATGAGTACTTATGGACTTTTAGAATTAAGCAACTGTTTTCCACTTCTTCTCTCTTCCAGACAAATTAATTAATACCTCTCCCAAAACACAGTCCTCACCAGATTTCCCACTGATTCGAGTGCCCAAAGCAACCCAGTAAATTTCATTTTTATGTGCGACTTTTATACCCAAATAAACAAAAACAAGAAACCTGGAGTCCATCATGGTGATTTGCTGGTCTCACTGGAGAGTGACCACATTCACCCAAAAGTGTGACACTGACAATACCATCAATGTTCTACATTTAAGAAGGTGAACTTCTGAGAGGTGTGAAAAAAAACAACAACATTAATTCTCCTACCAACTGGTTTGTTGACTCCAAGAAAGCCAGCGTTTCCCAAGATCTTGAAGACTTTGTGAGCTGGAAACTTCCCATCTGCTTCCCACTGGTCCACATATGGGTTGATCTCCTTGTCGATGAGCTGCAGCACAAAGATAACAGCCGGGATGTGATACATGTGTGCGCATACTTCCAATTCACACTATACATTAAATCCAGCCGTGTAATGTAGTGAATTTACAGAGAAAATGTGCGTTTGCCTACTGCTGCATAAACATGGTTAATTTATTTACTTTTTTAATCTTAGTCTCATGTTAACAACAACCATGCTACTCCATCTCTAGCTAAGAAACAAAGGTAAATATAAAACATATAACACATTTTCATGCTTATGTGATGCTTACTGGAGTGTGCTTTACATTTATACTATGTGTATGTAATCTATGCTGAGCAGAAAGAGACAAGTAATTACATGTCAAAGAAAGAAGGTTGGAAGAATGCCCCATGGAGGAGTCTGCAATCATGATGAATGTACTGCGCGTGACGATGGTATGTCTTTTTCTCAGTGTAATACTGTATCAGTGGAAATGAGAATTTGGAAGCTAATACTTATTCGTCAACAATGATGAAATCACATGCCAGTATTTTGATCTTCAGCACTGCTGCAGTCAATTGTCTGCAAGCAAATATTTTAATGGCTGTTACTCACATCATTTATTCTTGGCAGGGTACAATTAACCTCTAAAGTAATATTTTAAATCTGCATTCAAAGCTGAAGCTAAGCAGTGAAATCCATAATAATGAAATTCCTTGTGGGTCACCAGCCAATACATCTACTAAAGCCTGAGGTACAGCTGCCAAAAATAGAGAGGATGACTTTTAGTTTGGAACAAAAAAAAACAGTCAGTGCTGCAAACTGGCTTATGTCTAACCCAAATTGGATGAGATCTGAATGAAATAATGATTTATGTGGGAGCAACGACTATGTGGTACTCGTCGTCTTATCGCAATTTACATAATATTCTTCAAATTCTTTTGCTGTTCCTCAAATCCAGCTTTAACCAACAGTGTGCTCCATTTATGCCACAGGGGCCTGGTTTTGTGAGTCATGATAATGTCTGCAGCAAGTGCAATGAAGGTTCCAACACAGTTTTGGACAAAGACTTTGATATGAGATAACCTTGGCGCTGTGAACCAAGGCGCCTTGAGTCATTTTGAGCACCTGGAAGTGGCTCACAGCTGGAGAAACACTTATGAATGGCCAGTCTATTGAGATGCTTTTCCACGATGCTTTTCACAAAGAATGGGCTGTTGATCTATAATGATGGTTACAGTTCACATACTTTGTCATCAGTCTATTTAAACAATTCTGGTTCACAGCACAGGCTTTGTCAACAGGATGTCATAGATAAGAGTTGCGGTGAAGCACTGGCAGGCAAGCAAATGACTTACCAACAACTAAATGAAGTAACTGGCATGGCTATTGTTATCTATTTCTCTGTAAAATATCCACCAAATAACGTATAGCCCATTACTATTGTTGTTATTGATATTAAAAACATTTCAGTGGAATATGGGTTCGAAAGATTAATAATTTGCTCATTAGTTATCAACTTGCACAGTTAAATTGTATAATAATACTAATTAAGTGGTGGCTATTACAAAGGGGTATTTGAATACACACACACACACAAAAAACATGAGTCCTACATGAATTTCTTTCATGCTGCTTTGGTTAAATCTTTTGAAACAGTGCTCGGGGAAAAAAAATGTTTCTCCAGGTCATGCACAATCTTACTCCTGCCAAAACATGCAAACTTGACAGTCAATCATTCCACAGGCAAAAAAAAACAACACAAAAAACACTTTGTGAGAAACATCTTAAAAGAGACAAATGACGATTATCATGTTTTCTGAAAGAAAATATGGAAATTATCTTTCTGCTGTCAGAACATAACGTACAGCCAATGATATCCATGCCTGGGCCTAAAAATACAAGCAGACGTAAGAGTAAACACTAAAATAAAAAAAATATTAATAATAAAAGGTGGTATTCATCTCCCTTAACCTGCAATCCTTGCGCAAAGTTCAGATTCGGAGAAGGGAAAAGGGAGGGACGACAAACTGCTGGAAAGGGAAACATAAAGGTCACGAGGGAACAATCTCACAAGGTTATTTTGCAATACTTGTGGTACATACCAGACTGATTTCACATCACTAGGCAACCATGAAGTAAGATAAGATCAAAAACATTGCATTATTGACTATTTCAGAACATCCACTCTCGAAGGTTGGCGCCTTTGCCTGGATAACACATTCTGGATGCTTCATATAGACTAATCTTTCCTGTTCAACACAAACAGTTCAGCTAAAACAGATTCACTCAAGGGATACACAGTACATTATGACAAGAAATTACAAGGCGATTCAAGATATTATAATCATAAAAAAACTGTAACTGAATTATTTCTGTCTGTAAAATATCTCCCTTTTTAGTCCAATCAATCAAAACTTTATTTATACAGCACTTTTCCTACAAAAAATGCAACACAAGGTGCTTTACAAATTTAAAAAAGCAACGTCCCACTACCCCCTCCTCCATACACTCTATCACCACACACACACACACACACGTGCATACACACACAGTTAAGTAGTGAACATGATAAATATTCCAACTGAGCTGCAATTTACACCTATTTTGCTCTAAGAAACTGTCAATGAGTACGTATATCGAAGAGAATTATTTTGAATAAGAGAGAAAAGTATGTTTTTACAGATTTCCAAAGAATCTAGATTAAGTATCTCAATTCCCGTTACATTTACTGTTTATTTTAGTAAAAATAGGAAGCAAAAATAAAATGCAAATACGTGATAACCATAACACGATTATTGCTTTGTTAGGGTTCGTATGCGCAGACATTTTCGAAATACTTGTTGACTTTAGACTTTGTTTATCAACTTTAAATTACAGAAACTCTCTTAAATTCTTGATAAATTCATAGCTGCATGTAGAATACTTTACCATATGATGGTATGATGCAGCTTAGTCCTATATTATTTATTGTCACAACCCAAGAAACTACCAGGCGTCAGTCACAAGAACAGCAGCGTCTCAGACCAAAGCAAAGATAAGTAACATGCAGGTAACTAAGGTAACTGATGGGAATTTCAGAATATAATTGTCACAGTAATTTTTTTTCTAAACTGTCTTCAACATGATTTTCCCGAATGAACATAACTCATAAATAACACCTCTTATGCTGGAGAGTTACAGCCTCGTGACCTTGGTAACATGTGAGTGACATTTTTACAATCGATTCAAATCTTGCTCTTTTGCCCAGACACAGGTGACATGAGGACACACGGTACTACTGCCTCTCCTCACCGCTGGTTCTTGATGTCAGTGTGATATTTCAAGGTCTTAACAGCTTATTATTGCTTTCTTGGGTAAGCCAGATCAGTGTCGACTTGGGTCGCATCCCAGTGTTTTACCACCTTGTGGGTGGAAGCCACCAATTTGGTACCAAGGTTGTCTATCTAAACGCTGTCTGAAATTCCAAAGTAAACATGTTAGCCATATAGTATGATTAAAGTTAATCCTTTAAAATGTGTTGAGTCTGAAACACAGCAGAGCGTTTACCATGTATGGTGCAGAAGTGTAAATAAATAAGAAGAGTTGCTGTATGATGTATCACACAAAAAATTACCACAGAGGATGCTGTGATGAGATCAGTGATCATCACTGCTAAAGAAGCAGTTGGGGGGAGCTTCACATGGAACGTTCTGCAGCTGCAATGGTAAAAGCTGCACCCATGCAGGCACCCCAGAGTAGGTAAGCAGGCCGAACCAGTGGCTATCATCTGTCTGTCTCAGACTCTTCATCCTTGGGTGGGACAGCAGCAGGCGAGAAATGTGTGCAGTTTCATATAAATCGAAACTTGTAGACCAAGCCTCTGATCCAAACATCTCACAGTCCTGCAGCTCTGTGAGAGGTTTGAATAAAGAATTAGAAAAGAAAAGACTGCTGTTGTGAGCAGCAGTCAGTTTGAGAATGATGGTCTTGTATATCCCGTTCACCACAAACGAGCCCCTGGGTCAGAGTTCATTTAATGGCATTTAAAGGTCTGTCTGAATAGTTGCTTTTTCTCTCTCCTGCTGTGTTGAAAACTGTTAATAAATGGCTTTTGTGTCTGAAAACAGTATTTGCCAAACTGCCTTCCTGAACTGTGTGTACTAACCATTTAGACTGTCAACAGCAGAGAACAGACATTCGAGTGACAACAAACACAAGAAATGTGACTTAATTTTGTTGAGGATAACGATATTGGATGCTTCCTGCAACTATTTTAATGGTTATAATACTGCATATGTAAGTTTTTTTAAAATCAGCCTTTATATGGAACTACACCCATATAATCCCAATAATAATTGTTATAATACAATACAGGTTGTTCTGCACTGTCTAAGCAGAGCATGTATTTTATATAGGAAACAAAACATATACTGTTACGCAGTAATAAATAAATAAAATGTATGTGCACAATAAAAAGGGTGGCAAAGAACATATTGGACAGGCAGGGCTAACTGTTGGGTAATAATTACATTTCATGTAATAGGGCATAAACAATACCTAAAAATTATAAGAAGCAGAGATATTAAAATCTATTTTCTTACTGATGGAATAAAGCAAAATATATCTATTGTTACAGGTAAATACCTGAGGCCTGTCTGTCTGTAATGGCCTTGCTGCAATTCAGGAAATCTCAAGGCTGGAGTCAAGGAAGGCTGCACATGACCAGTCTCTTCCCAGTAGTGGTAGGGAAATCTTTATTTGGCTTGTCAATAAATATGGCTGCTGACCTGCCGTCCATTCCAGCTCTGACCAGTTTTTTGTGTACATGTGAAGGACTATGAGAGAAATTTTATTGGTGGAAACATTGGCACGTTGAGTGTCTGTCCTTGAACAGTAAGTAAAGGATTTCCTATAACCCCAATTGTATACCATTTATAAGCACACACTATATCCTGAAGTGAATTCTTTTAATAAACCATCCCACCTCAAGCTCCCATTTCTTCATTGCCAAGTTATTGTTCTAAATTTCCTTTTCAAATATTCATCCTTCCCAATATTCCCAGTGCAAATCTATTTTCAACCTCGTGGCATTCTTTATCAACATTTAGTCACACAATAAGCTTCCCTCAATTTATGTAAAATTTTTTGCTTCCAGCACTATTTAGTCACTTGTTGCTATTTCTGCAACCTCCTCTGTCTATTAATGTAAACTCAAAGTGAGTCATATATCTGACTTCTATGTTGGCCACCATAGTTTGCGATATCAAAATCTCTGCAGGTTCCTAAATATAACAGAAAAACAAGTTAAACATAGGGAAATTACAAAAATATGGATGAGGAAAAATAAATATTATTTCTAAGTCTTTAAAAAAACCATAAATGATAAAGTAGGCTGAAGGATTCTGAATTACATACTAATATTACTCTGAATTCTATTCTTGCTCAAGCAAAAAGCAAAACCTTTAACCTGGTTACAAAACAAACAAGCAAACAAACAAAAACTAAGAAAAAGCTTAGCAAATTCAAATTTAAGTGTCCTTGTGTTCACTTTTCGGCAGCTGTGAAAAAAAACTTAACTGGAAACTGATCACCCATGTCTCGTTAGGTTTATCAATCCAGAATGCTTCAATTTTATGCTAAACCATCTTCATGGAAATTTGACACTCTTCACAGTATTTACAAAACAAAACTCTTTGTATAACTTCAAAAAACACTCAGATCATTGATTTTCTACCTGAATATTTATGAACTCCCAGGTTTGACGGTCTGCTCTGGTGACCTGTCGGTTTAGACACTAGTTATCTTGGTCTGCCAATAACCAACTTGACTCAATTGGCAGACATCCGAGGACCTCCTTAAGGGGAACACCTACCCTTTACATTTTATTTTTTTCCTTTATTGTATGTTTTGAATCTGGGTTGTTGCTGCTGCCGTCTTGGCCAGGACACCTCTGAAATAGATATCTGTGAATCTCAGTAGGACTCTCCTGTTTGAATAAAGGTTAAATGCGGTGAATCTGACATCCCAGTTGGCCAGGGTGAGAATAACATTTCTCATCTGTGTGGCACAAACATAAATGGCTCTCAGATAAGTGAGATGCAACATACGAAACATATGACTCTGGCCCAAATTCCAGATGTTTGTGAAGACTAAACCTGTTTAGTGTAAACTTGCCCTGCTGCAGAGGAAAGCCAAGGACCTCTCAAAAAGCCACGTCTCTTGAACGACCTTTCCAAAGTAAAATACTTTTTTTTTTCACATGAAGCATGGCGCAATAAATTAAATGTGTTATTGTATTGTAATTAAGTGATGTAAGTGTTTTGTCTTTGTTTCTGAGCCAATAATAAAACCTAATGAATGTGCGGCACCGACTTCAGCTTCACCTGTGGCTCCCTAACATCCAAAAGCGCTCACCCAGATCCACGCCAGTTGCACAACTGCCTGCAGGCTGCACATGTTAAAAATTAGACTTGGCACATGTAAAAATCAGCTAAAGATAATCTAAGGAGCAGAAACAAACACATGCGCTGCATATGCTTTCATTGAGACGGGGGTGTGGTTGTGGGTCAAGCCTGCAGCTGCGTTCAATACCTGCATCAGAAACCGGAACACTGTGACCTCTCACCCACTTTTATATAACAGCCACTCACAGTATTTCCTTAATTTCCATTCAGTGTCATAACGCTTCAGAGTTTAAGGAACTTTTTTCAATACTTAATGATCGCCTGAAAAGCCGCCAAATGTAACTAACTATCCTCGTTTCTGGAGTCCAAACTCCGTTAGTCCTGCGTACCTTTTTGAGGGCCTCCTTTAGGGCAAAGTGCTCTTGTGTGTAGATTAAATGGTCAGTCTCGGTCTCCAGGGAGCCGGGCGTTGCAGATTTAGAAGACACATTTTCAGACAGCGAGCGGGCGCCGACGAACGAGGCGAATTTGTAAAAATGACGGCCGGTGTAAAACAAGTTTAAACGGTGAACTCCTTCGCGCAACGCCATGTCTGCTAACAACAAAGTGAGTGCGCATGCGCAAGATGCCTTCTTGGCAAGCATTCAAGCTTTTTATTCAGGTATCAAACTTTACCCCCAGTGAACACTTAAACCTTTATTAAAGTTTGACTTCCCGTAAGAAAATCATATTTCTCAACTGCACACATAGGATTTTAAAACGGGATATGTTTTGAACCTTAATATAAGGCAGCCTAGAAATCAGAACTTTCATTTATCTTTTCTGTTTTTCCACCTTTCTGAGTTATCCAATTCATCACTAAAACCACGAAAAGAGGAAAATCAGTTCATACTAAGTTACCTGTGATGCTCTGACAGCATATTTAATGGTTGGACTCTGATCTGGCCCTAGAAGAACCATGAGACCCTCAAAGAAGCAGGTGAAAGAAAGAAACAAATAAATAAATCTGCTTGAACCAGGGGAATAATATATAAAATAAACTATATCTACAAATAAAATTAATAAAATAAATTCACAATTGCACAAACACCAATTGATAGCATTTGTCCTTATAAAGTAAGTATAAAGAGCTATAACTTATTAGAAATAAAAACAACAACATTATGACAAAAAGGGGTCAAACTCAAATGTGTGCAAAATGCTTAATGAAGCTATATCTGTTCCTGTAGGTTGTCTAGAAACCCTGAGGGAATCACAGAGACATTCTGAGTTATAAACATGCACATTTAATGACAGTTGTTCCAATGTACGAAACAACACACAGGCCCACTTTGCTCAGACTATATACAACCACATGAGAGAGAAGCATTATTAAAACTCTTGCCAAATTAAACTCTTATTTATTGCATTTTTCCAAATAATAAAATTATAAGGCTACAAATCTGGCCAGATGATGGGGAATCATTTACATGGGAGCTTGTGCTGTTTTATAAATTCTTTCTTTATTGTGTCCTTCTAGTCTTCTCAGTCAGCAAATCCATTTTATGAGGGGAGGGAGGATGTCCTTGGGTGCTAATCTGAGATATGAAAAGCTCCTCAGGTCCATTCTAGCAGATGACACAGCCACCTTTCTCCTTGAAGGGATTCTTCTCCTCTGAAATGCCTTTGACGAGGGTGTCTTCCTCCACTCCAGCCTGAATATAGTCCTTGATTTCTTCACAACATTTAGATGTCTAAAAGGAACAGGCAATGAGTCGAAACTGCAGATTAGTTCTGTTTTTGTTTTTTTCCCATCTATCTAACATACGGATATAATGTATTGCACTTTGGTGTAATTAGCTAAACGCAAGCTTAAAAGTCACAACTACAGGTGAAAAAAGAACAGCAACTTACCAACCACCTCTCAAGTTTCACTTCAAGTTTGAGTTGGTTGACTTCCATCACAGCCCTGTCCTTGTCCGTCAGATCTTCCACATTTATGACCGGCATTCTCTGTCAAATGAAGAGAATTATTTATTTACTTATTTCCCTCTCGCTCATTACCACATGAACAATAAATAATCCTGAAGCGTTCGACTAATATTTCAACACGCTTAGCCAGAATAATAAAATATACTTACGGATGCTTACAGGTAGCAGTCCTTCACCGCTGAAATCCTGCTGAGGAATCCCTCTCCTCTCCCTCAATCTGGGTTATAAACTAATCTCCACAAACAATTCTAATCTGCTAATCTGATTAAAACAAAGACCCCTCTGAATGATCAACCCCTACTAATGTACCCTATCAAAGGGCAGCAGTGTGTTTGGATCCTTTAGATATAAAACAAGAAAACTTTTTTTTTTTTCTTATGTATATAAGAGATTAAATCTGGATTTTTGCTATGTTGAATGTGTGGTTTCTTATAGTCAGATGTAGGTTAAGGGGTGGTGCTTTATGTATCAGGTCATTGTGATAAGACGGTTAATCTGTATTTAGCCTCTACCTGTCAAGGTGGAGACAAACCATTGGTCTAAACATGACTGCATGGCAATTTAATAACAACCTTAGTTGTGGTTGAATGAATAAAACCATAATCTCTGTTTTATTCTGAGTATTTTGTTAGTCTTTTTGTTTTTTTTGTTTTTTTTATCCAGGTCTGATGCTGCTCTAAAGTCTGACAAACAGGGAGGTTGAGCCCTCAAGTGAAGCAGGGCTTTAGTGTTTCCCTGAAATAATATTCAAATTATTGAGCAAATCAAATGACAACACATGGCTTTGTGAAACTGTGCGTGTTGATGCTTGTGAACACTCAGACACAGACAAACCAGTTTGGATTTAACTGGCTCAGACACCACATGTTAATATTTCACAAGGATATCTGTCCCTTAAGAGAAAACACTTTCTCTTCGGGAATTTTACAGCGATGCTACGGTGTTACTAGATGTCTCTGTGTCATACTCAGCATCATCGGTGACCCATGACAACGACTGATCTGACTCCAGTCAAGCAGAAAAAAACCAGTTTGCTTGAATATATCGTTAGTCACAGTAACAACAGTCCCTCTACGCAATTGTTACCCAGTGAATACGTTCATGTCTGATGTCATTACTGAATCCATCTGTATTCTAATCTAGTTGCTGTGTAGTATGGAAATGAGTCATTACATCTCCGCCCCTGAATGCCCCCAGGGGGGAAACTCTACTATAAAGCTGGAAGAGGCTGGGATGGTCGGAATAGAGCGGAAAAGACTGGGAAAAGACAAATACTTGCACAATGGAGTTGAACTTATTAGTGCTGTTTACACTTTTGTCCTCGTTTCACAGCGTTTTGACGTTCATACATAAAGGTAAGCTCACCATAGAAGCCCATCCGCGTTTTAGCGAAGTGATAAGATGTGAAAATGTTGGATATTGCATGACCTTGGGCGTAACACTAATAGGCTGCAAGACAATGTAGCGAGCCAAGAGCAACGTTTTAAAACCTGCAGGAAAGAGTGGCTCTGTATTCTAGTAACTGAATGTTTGCTGCTGCTTTGACCGCAGGCGTGTGTCTTCTTCAAGTGGATGAAGGACCCTGTCGCGGACAAATCGAGCGCTTTTATTACAACACCATCACCCAGAAGTGCGAGACTTTCTACTATGGGGGATGCATGGGCAACGCCAACAACTTCAAGAGTTACCAAGAGTGCCAGAAGACATGTTTCAGAATCCCAAGTGAGTTCTTAAATGAAATAGGATGCACATAAGTGTAAGTTTGATTGGCACGCTTGAAACTTTTGAAAGCTGTGGGGTGGGTGTTGTTCTGCTCTTTGTTCTGCTCTTTCTGAAGAGAAGAAAAATGCATTTGGAAAAATGCATCAAAGCTTTTCCTTAAAAAAAAAAAATATTTTCTTTGTTTTTCTTTCTTTTTGCTGATGACCTCTTCAGATACATTTGTGAGTTCTTATTCTGAAATCCATTCCCCCTTCTACCCACTCTTCTTCACAGAGATCCCCCAGATCTGTAGGTTCCCTAAACAGGAGGGACACTGCCGGGCCCTGTTCCCCCGCTACTTCTTCAACATGACCACCATGCAGTGTGAGCCCTTTTACTACGGGGGCTGTGGTGGGAACTCCAACCGTTTCCAAGACCTAACATCTTGCATGGAATACTGCAGTCCACAAAAAAGTTAGTAAAATCTTTAAAGAAATGTACTGCTGTTGATGCATGACAGATGCAACCTTTTCAGTCACGAGCAAATCATAAATGAAACAAGATTGCAGACTTTGTTTAGTGGTCTCATTGTCATGTTTTGTTGTCCCCTCCCTCCCTCCCCCCAGCTGTTCCCGTTCTCTGTCTGGATCCTCTTGACAAGGGGAAGTGTTCAGCCTCCATAACTCGGTATTACTACAACACAGCCAGCAAAATGTGTGAAGAGTTTGTCTACTCAGGCTGTGGAGGGAGCAGCAACAACTTTGTTTCACGGCAGAGTTGCATGGATGTCTGTGTTAAAGGTGAGAAGGAAATGCATGTGGTTCAAGTCTCCGAGTCCACAGGACTTTATTTGAACTGTCCCTCAGATGCAATATCTGTTTCGAATTATGTCAAAGAGGAATTGGGAGGAGACCAAAGTGTGCTTAGATGCTGTCATTATCAAGCTTAAAAATGCTTGGCATCCAAATGAACCATTTGTGCGACCTCCAAACCAAACCACAAAGCTAATCACTATGTTATGACAGAAAACCAGACAAAGTCTGTCTCTGGGAGTTCTTGTAGGCATTACCCTGAGTTTATAAGGTCAGCTATCATTGGAACTGTAACCTTTACTAATCTGTTGTTGCACTTTTTTTTTTTTTTTTATGTTCCAGGAGGTAAAAAGCTCACAGTCCAAAGGAAAGCTCGGCGCAAGAGAAGAAACAGAAACAGTCGTATCATGTTTTTTCAGGCGTAGACGTCTGGCATTTTCACTGTGGAACATTCAGTTGAACATGTAGTCCTTAACTGAAACTAACACATTTGTCTACACTAAAATGTTGACAAGGTCGTCTTTGTTGTTATGAAGTGCATACACGAATTACGACTGCATATGCTATACCATTTCAAATATAATTATTTTGTCTATTGTTAATGATGCATTTCTAACTGCACAACTGTACAAATGTTTCTAATTCTGCATTTTGATATTTTGATTTTATATATGAAGTGCCTGTTTTGTAAAACAACTGATTATTAAACAGATATTTTATTGTTCATTTTTTTATAAGATATCCAGAATTCTTTTTTTAAAAGAATTCTGCCTTTTCTATACTTTGATGCTGTTTTAAGCAAACTTTTGTATTGTTTACTACCTGTATAATGGGAGGGGGGGGGGGGGGGAAACAAAAAAAAGAAAAAAAAAAAAAAAAACCTTGCTGATTTCTTCACTTTTTCTCAGCCACTTTCACTTTTATCTGCAAGCAGCTCTTCCATTCCTTACTAATGCTACTGTCTCCACTCCTTATCTCGCAATATTGTGCAACTCACTCGAGCCTATCTCAGCCACTTCAGTCAGGAGGGAAGTAATCACGACAGGGTTATTGAAACGTCTCTATTTATTCAAAGGACAGAAAGATGCAGTTTTACAGAATGGGAATCATTAGCTTCCAGAAATAATTTCCCGGTAAAGTTCTGGCAATTACCTTGTTCTTACCATGAATATTCAGAAAACAAGTCCAAAGCTGAGTGCAGCCATACAGCAAACCACATAGGCATTTATTTTCTTCCCAGCAACAATTATTTCATTGGGTTTTTTATAGCTTCTATTTTCTTGCTGGTCATTGCTTCACAGACTTACACATAGAGAAGAGAAAGGTGGGTGCTTGATGTGTTTCTGGAATAAACCTGTGCTTTCTTTCATCCTTTAGAATAGAACAGTTGGAGGTCTGTGTAATTTCTTTCAGACAATAAATATTTATGGCAGATATCAAAGGAAATTACTCATCCATTTGGCTGTGCTATAAACAGTAATATCAGGCAACGCATCTGCCTGTGTCTTCAAGGACCAAACCTAAATTGTTTATTAGACAGAGATATGAGCGAGGCTGTCATGTTATCATGCAACTTCTCAAAGGCCTTATAATCTTTAAATCTTTAAATTATCACTGCCGATCACAGTGGAACAGGCGGAATAATTAGGTTTTTGGATTTCAGCTACTGTTTGGGGAATTTTTTTCTTGTTTCTTTCTAACTTGTGAAAATCCACAAAATACAACTTGAATTCATGAAATGGTTTGAAATGCAGAGAAAAACTGTAATAATACTGGCTTAATGGAGTTGTTTGTCCAAGTGTGGCCCTGTGATGGACTTGAGACCTGTCCAGGGTGGACCCCTGTCTTTCGCCCAAAGTGAGCTGGGATAGACACCAGCAGACCCCG
>JBAMYA010005585.1:0-18069 GCA_037176975.1 Arrhamphus sclerolepis | reverse complement strand
GGGACAAGGACTGAAATGGGGAACAACCAGGAGCACCGTGAGCTGAACATATAGACTGGCAGAGGCAGAAAAAAAAAAAAAAACATTTCCGCACTGCTGCACTCTATCACTACGTCCACATTTATTTCTGAAGCACATACACAAAGTACTTTATAAAGATGTCAACGTGATAAAGGCAGCGTAAAAATGCAAATTAAAGTATCAGAAAAACAATTCTACAAGAGGAGGCTGCTGATCTGTTTAAGAAATGTATCTAATCATGAAATAAATGGAATACAGAGGTGTTTACAATAAAATAATAATAGTAATAAACATTTTTTTAAAAAAAGGGTATTTATTTATTTGAAACAACTTAAGCTTCATGCTCACTTAATTCCATGTTTGCTCCTGATACCAGCTGACCAGCAGAGGTGTCAGAAGTACTCACATTTAATACTTCAGTAGAAGTACAGATACTAATGTGAAAAAAAGATTTTGCTAAAAGTAGAAATACTGATTCAATTTTCGTACTCGAGTAAAAGTAATAAAGTATTGGATCTGAAATGTACTTAAGTAAAAAAAAAAAAAAGTAAAAATAATCAACAGTTATTTTCAATAATAGAAGTCTTTTACGTCTTCGGAAAACTGAAAAAGTTTTGTACTAAAAACAAAAAAATCTTTATTAGCAACCTGTACAGTGCTGGTACAGAGAAAAAATTAATAGTAAAAATAAATCACTCAACACAGTTTTCTTCTTTTATTACTTTTAACAGATTTTTTTTTTAATCTTTTTAAAATTTTATGTCAAAAAAGGAAACCTGAGAGCCACACTTCACAGCAATGTGCAAACTTGAAATATTATGCTTAACCTGTACACTCACTCGTTTCTCGCTTTAATCAGTCACATCTTTTACATCACGTCATCATCTGCAGATGTTGAAAAAGTAACAATACTGTTTTGATTATGCAAGGTTTAGAAAGTACAGATTTTTGTGTTTAAATGTAGGGAGTGAAAGTAAAAAGTCATCAGAAAAATAAATAGTAAAGTACAGATACCTCCAAAAACCACTTAAGTACATGATGTGTCAAAAATTTTGTTTTTTTCTTCAAGGAAGACAATCTTTTTTTCTGAGTATTAACAATTTATCAAAAAGTAAAAGTTTTATTCGCTTGGCCATTACTTCCTGGATTCAGAATCACAGAGAAAACATTGCGACCAGAAAAGCCCCAAACACAGGAGACGGTAAAACATTATCCCTAATGGGCGGTTCAGGAACATGACTGGTTGAAGAAGTTCCCGCGGTTGGACCCAGGGTTCCCTTGGCAGCACGTCTTCCAATCAGTGTCTGTCTCATCCAGATGAGGCCAGGAGAAGCTCCCTCCTTTGTCTGTGTGTGTGAACAAAACATTATTGTTAAAAAAATGCCACTTCTCAAGGTGAATTTACAGCATATATACAAATGTTTTGTCAAAACTTCTTTAGGTGTCAGGATTTCATCTCTGCTTTTTGCAGATGATGTGGTCCTGTTCTGGTCCTGTTGCTGAATCGGTCCTAACTGAGTGTGAAGCAGCTGGGATTAGGATTAGCACCTCCAGATCAGAGACTATGGTTCTCAGTTGGAAAAGGCTGGAATGACTCCTCCAGGTTGGTACTGAGGTTCTGCCTCAAGTGGAGGAGTTTAAGTACCTCTGTGAAGAATGGAGCGGGACATCAGTAGGTGTATTGGTGCAGCATCTGAGGAGGTGGCTGGGGAGAGGGAAGTCTGGACTTCTCTGCTCAGGATGCTGCCGCCACAACCCAAATCTAGATAAGTGGAAGTTCATAGATGAATGGATGTACGGTCGCAACAGTTCTTCAGAATGTTGCTGGTTTTTATGTGGAGGCAATCACTATTATACACTATTATACACTAGTATACTATTAGCCTATTATCGTTATTACCACAATAATTATTTATGAAAGAGGTTTTGTTGTTTACCTCTTCAAGGTACTGGCATAAGTTACAGGACTGCTGGATAAATCTGGGAGTCTGTATAGGTATGATAAGGAACCACATAGTGTTGGAGAATACAGAGGGGAGGACCATGTTGGGTTTTAGTATTGACAAAATATAAATGAAAACACTTTTTTTTGTCACCCTCTATGTTATTTAGTTAAGTGAACTGAAGCAAGAAAGAAAAAACATATGGGCAAAACTAACTACTTCTCAGATTTGGCAGCAACACCAGCATGTTTGTAACTAAAATATATCCACACTGTACCTCCAATTAACTCAATGTCCTCAATTAACCTATCAGAAGCTTCCAAAGACATATCATCATCTGGGCTTTCCCAATTTATTTGAAGCAGAGTCTAAAACTCTGTTTCATCCCAGGCCACATCATCACCATGGTTACTGTTAAAGGGGCCATTATTCTTTACATTCTCAACAGTTGAGTGTTACTAGCCTCAGATGTCCATTTTCTGACTGAGGGTAGTTGTAGACTGACTCAACACACAGGGTTTGTAGCAAGTTTTCAGAAAAACCAGGTTGTGATTCGACCGGCCCAGTGGTGGTAAGGCAGTAGCTCTGTAAGCATCTTTGACATTGGCGTAAAGCAGTTCAAGTGTTTTACTTTCTCTAGTTGGACAATCAACAAACTGTGTAAATCCAGTCAGGTGGGAGGACAGTTTGACATGGTTGAAATTTCCAGATATTAATACAAGTGCCTCAGGGTGTTTGGTCTGTATCCTAGCAACAGTTTCATGAAGAAATTCATATGGAACTTCGGCAGTTGCCTTGGGTGGAATGTACACAAGTATTGTTATGACTGAATTCTCCTGGTACATAGTATGGTCTCATATCAACTGCTAATAATTCAGTATCTGGACAGCACATCTTCTCCTTGATAGTAATATGGGAAGGACTGCACCATCTCTGATTCACAAATAAAGCCAGTCCTCCTCCTTTCTTCTTTCCACTGGCCTTAGTGTCTCTGTCCATCCGTATGAGAGTGAAACCAGATAGTTCCACACATGAATCAGAGATGTTTTGATTCAACCAGGTTTCAGTAAATCACATAAGGCTGCACTCACGGTATACTTTTTGAGTCTTCTTCAATATCTCATCGCGTTTGTTGGACAGAGAGTTGACATTTCCCATGATGACCGATGGCAGAAAGGGCTTATATCTCCATTTCATGGCCTTCATCTTTGCACCAGCACGGCAACCACAAAAACACCTCTTTAACTCAGATGGAATCTTCCAGATTTGCTCAGTTTCAATGAAAGAAGCTCTTCTCTTGAGTAAACTCTTCTTCCCACAGAAATATCCATCAGCAATTGACAAAAATAAAAAATAGTAAAATATGAGTAAAATCTAAGTAGAAATTGAGAGCTACCAGACTTTGCTTTGCTGCTGCTTGTTGCGGCGCACGTTCTAGAATGTACATTTATAGCCTATATGTATTTATGTATGTATGTATGTATGTATGTATGTATGTATATATATATATATATATATATATATATATGTATACACATACGCATGTACTAAAATCATACAATTCTCTGACAAGCAGATTTTGTTTTTAAAATGGTACACATATCACATCTGTTTTTCATAAAACTTTTTTGATAAACGTAGAACAGCTTTAAAACTGAAAATTTTGTACTAAAATTTTTGTACTAAAATCACAAATTGTTGATTTTACAAAAAATAGACAAAAATGAGCAACTTTTGCTTATAAAGTCTTTTTCAAATATATGCTAAATCATGATTTTTTTTTACATAAACCACCTGCTCTGACTGAGGTCAGTTATTCTACTTTTTGATGTTAGAACTGAATCAAATGGGCAGTTGCACTGAAAGCTTCATTGCATGTTCTTGTGGACAATAAAAAGTGGTGGGCCAAATGTGACCCGCCTGCCTTTTTTTTTTTTTTGGACACATGGTTTAAAGGCATAGTTATCTAAGTGAATAATAGTTTCTCTCAATGATCTGTAAATACATAATTTTATTAATCCTAAGTAACCTTAAACACAAAAGATTTAGTCTGATTTAATGTCAGACAGTGAAAAAAAAATTGTTTTTATACAGTGTGGGTAAACTTTTGGTTTCAACTGTGTGTTTATTTATAGGTTAAAACTAAGATCTAGATTTTACACAAATCAAAATACAGGATGTGGAGAAAATTCTCCACATCTGTATTCCTTGTATGCTTTAATGATTTTAATTGAATAAATGCTTTTTCTTACAAATTTGTTGACAAAGTGGAGATCTTCTGTCCAACTTTGCTCCTCAGAGACCTTTGATGTCATCATCACAATCGCTTATTGAAATAAAATCATTCTTTTCCCTTCCACCTGCTTACTAGCACTAATTTTCCCTGTATAGCCCTGAAATGCAAATTCAGATTGCTATATAGATGTATATGTAAAAAACAAAAAAAACAGCAGCTCACTTGATGAACTTCTCCTGGTTCATCAAGTAAGCTGCAGAAACTTATTTTGTCATCTCAGTTTTTTTTTTTATATTGTATCATCTTTTACTGATTTGGAGTTGTGCATGTGTGACTCTGAAGTGTAGAATACATTCTGAAGTTGTTTTGTTTTTCTTTTATTTGCCTTTTTTCTGAGTTTTTGAGGACCAAAACCTTTAAGTACAGTAACAGGTTGCTGTCATACGTTATCATAATGATGGAAAACAGCAAAACTGGTTGCAGAAGTGTTTATTTTAGCAGTTGTGGATCCTACATTGATTTAAATTTAAAAAGTTTGGCTTTTTTTTTTTTTGTCTTCATCTGAATTAATGACTTTTTTATCTGGGAGACCTTTGTATGTAACACCAGAGATTACATATACACTGGGGCTCAGTGAGCATCTCAGCTGAAGCTGTAGGAATAACTCAAGGTGCCACCGGTCTTCAGGCTGCAGGTGCGGCGGGAAGTTCCCTTCTGGATCCGAGTGCTGCATTCTCCCAGCTTGTCATGAAAGGCAACATCTCTATCATAAACCAAGAGTTTGAGGAGGTCGTTCTGAAGGGCTCTGGTGTACTTGAACGACTTATTCCATGTTGGGTTTGGACTGTCGTGGTAGACATTGGTTTCACCCAGAGATGTGGAGCCACAGGACACCTTAACATAGCCATCAGCGTTGCTGTGCTGGTCAGGGCGAAGGCCACTGGCGCTGTGGACGGTCACCGTCAGCAAACACTGGGCTGAACCCAGACTGAGCAGAACCAGCAGCAGGATGGGAAGACTGCAGGCCATGACTGCAACAGAGGCTGAGAGAGAGGCGGACCTTTCATTTTCCACATCAGTTTTTTTAATCAGACAACATTCAATTCTAAAATCAATTCAGTTCAGTTCAAAAGTCTTTATTTCAAACATGATGCACGAAAATAACATACATACTCACCAAAGAAATGCAAAAGAGAGAAATGATTTCACAAGCAGTCTTGCTTGAAAAAGGTGTAGGAACAAGTAAAAAAAACCTTATAAACTACCGCTTGAACATGAAGTCATCTGCTGTTTTTAACTATTAAGTTCAGCAGGATTAGATAAATGGGGTGTTGGTAAAAGAAAATTACAAAAAACAAAAAAAACATGTCAGTGAAAATCTGATTTGTTTTCATCTAAATCAGCTGGTTACTGTTGGAAATGAAGCTAAAACAACAACTTTTTATTTTTTTTTATCACACAGATAATACACAACTCTACCTGTTGTTTCCACTGGATGCAATCTCTACACGCATTTCAGCTTGTCTCTCTGACCTATCTGCCTGGACGAGGGAACCCTGCCTTTCAAGACAGAAGTGTTTGCCCATCGTTCAACCACAAGATAAACATCAACATTTCCTCTACAACTGTCTGTTGCTCCTATGAAGGTCTTTAAGAATCTGGGTGTCATGGTCATGGTCTTCTCTGACCAGGTTGCTTCAGTGTCCCGGTCATGTCGCTCTACAACATCCAGAAGATAAGACTATATCTGATTCAACATGTGACATAACTCCTGGTACAGGCTGTGCTGATATCCCACCTTGATTACTGTGATGCCCTCCTAGCTGGCCTTCCTGCTTGTGTGATAAGACCACTACAGCAGATCCAGAACATGGTGGTGTGTCTGGTCTATAATCAACCCAGAAGGGCCCATGTAACACCTTGAATGAACACACGTGTTCATTGAGCTACACTGGCTGTGGCTGCCTGAATAAAATATAAGTCGCTGACACTTTATGACCCCAAGTGTAAAGACTATACACCCCTTCTCTTGAACTGCGCTCATCACAAGAACTTCAATTGGCCTTGTCCTCTCTTCACATAAGGAGATCTCAGTCAGATTGTTCTCCACTTGATTCCTCAATGGTGGAACAAGCTACCAATTGCTACCAGAGTGGAGCTGAATGATCCATGCAGGGAGATGAAATGTAAAAGGCTCACCTGTCATCTGGGTGCTGTAACTTCTACTCTCCATCTCCTGCTCCGCATTTATAAAGCCAACACACCTGCAAAGCTATTTTATCAGTTTGATAAAAAGCTTCAAATTATATAAATATTTTTTGAAGTGCAGCCTGCTGTTCTCTCTGACCTATACAACGGGACAGAAAAAAACAGAATTCCTGGAAGTGTTTATTCCAACAAAAACTTTTGAAATGTCAACAGAATTAATCTGCAAGATGACTGTTTCCATGAAATCATGTTATGCAACAAAGTTGTGTTCCCGCCCTTGTGATAAACCCTTCCAGGAATAATGCCAGCAAATGTCCAGAAGGTCTTTAATCTTGGCAGGTTAACTTCTCTGAACATGTTCCCCAATTTGTATTAGAAAAAGACTTCTGTAATAAGCAGTTGTGAGGCTAGCTCCACTGTGGGATTTCTGGGAGGTTGTTGTCCACAGTTTCACTGATTAGCAGCTGATTCACTGCACTACAGTCAGAGTTCTAGTTGTGTAAGAATAATGAATGGGTTTAGGCATGTCTTCTTTGTTTATCAGCTGGTATCTTTGATTTGAGAATCTGTTCTCCAGCTGCATGTGTTGCTGTGGAAAGTTTTACCTTCTACCAATGGAAAGATTTTTTTGGGTGTGTGTCTGAGGCAGCACACAGTCCAGCCAATGGTTCAGCACTTCCCTGATGAGCAGGTGGTGCTGAGTGTGCCAGCTCACATGCGCTGACACTAACACAGATGTAACTGCACACACCGCCACGCCACATGTCTTCTTTCTCACATGTCAACAAAGCTATGAGTCACAGTGGCGATGCCGCTGCAACCAACAGCACATACAGGTGAAGCTTCTCTGTGACACATGACCACCAAAAACACAAACGCCAGCTTCTCTCGTGCTCACAGATGCTTGAAGGAATTTTTCTTTTTGAGTTGATTAAAGACCTGCATCATCATACAACAGCAGGCAATCACAAATGTCAGAGAGCTTAGGAGCGCAAGTTACCATAGCAACAAGATGTGAAAATAAGAAGGCAAATAACACATACAGGTGGTCTTTTTTTTTTCAAAGACTCAGCCCAAGAATAAAGATGACATCTTATGTTGTTGACGATTTCTCTTACCAACATGTGAAGCCATCATCCATCCATCCATCCATCTGTCCGTAAATCCGTCCGTCCGTCCGTCTTTCCCTTCTTCCCTCCGTTATTATTTTTTATCATTACAACAACAGTTCCAATAAAGTTGGACTCAAGCATAACATGCAATTCCCAATAGAACATAAAGAACATATCAGATGTTGAAATTGACACATGTTTGTTCATTTCATGGAAAATATTATTTCCTTCTAACTTTGATGGTAGCAACATGTCTGTAAAAAGTTGGAACGGGGCAACAAAAGTTTAGAAAAGTAACTGGTGCAAATCCAAAACAAATGGAGGAACATTTGACAACTAATTAGGTTAACTGGCAACAGGTCAGTACCATTACTGGTTATAAAAGAAATATTTCAGAGAGGTCATCCGACTCTCTCAGCTGTAAAGATTAGCTGAGGTTCACCAATCTGAGACAGATGATGTCTGAAAATTGTAAAACAATTTCAGAAACGTGGTCCTTAATGCAAAATTACCCAGACTTGGTAGATCCCACCATCTACAGTACATGATATCACCAAAAGGTTCAGAGACTCAAGAGCCTGCTGGGGATCTTCAGACAGCACTGCATTAAAATCTGTCATGATTCTCTACCGGACATTACTGCATAAAGTCAGGAACACTTCCAGAAAGCATTGTCTGCGAACACAGTTCACCGAATGATCCACATATGTAAGCTGAAGCAGTATCAAGCAAAGAAGAAGCCAGATGTGAACATGATCCAGAAACACCACATCTCCTCTGAAACAAAGCTCATCTAAAATGGAAAACTGTTCTGTGGTCGGATGAATCAAATTTGAAATTGTTTTTGGAAACCATGGATGTTGTGTCCTGCAGACTAAAGAGAAGAGCTCCAGTTTGTTATCAGGGGACAGTTCAAAATCCTGCATCTCTGATGATTTGTGGTTGCATTAGTGTCCATGATGTGGGCTTCCACATCTGGAAAGACATCAATGCTGAGGAGCACGTAGAGGTTTTAGAGTGACACACGCTCCCATTCAGACAATGACTCTGTGATGTTGCATATACTATACCAACTTTATTTATAAAGCACTTTAAACTATTACAGTGGACCAAAGTGCTGTACATAACGTAAAACACAATAAAAACCAAAAACTTTCGAAACACATTAGATAAAATACAAATAAAATCAATAAAAGACCATTCAGAGGCTTAAAAACAAATAAAATAATTTTAGAATGCTAAAATGCTAAACCACATACAAACAGTATGGCTTTAGAGAGTCCGGATGATGAACTGGTATGCCTGCAGTCCAGAACTTTCAACAAAAGAGAACATTTGGAGATCATAAAACCAAAAAATACAGCAACAAAGGCCCAGGACTGTTGAGCAGCTAGAATCCTACATCAGACCAGAATGAGACAACATTCCTCTAACAAACTCCAACAACTGGTCTCCTCACTTTCCAGACGTCTACACTTGGTAAAAGAAAGCGATGGAAACATCACCCCCTTCTAACTTTCTGAGATGTGTCACTGCCATCAAAGTTAGAATGAGCTAATATTTACAATAAAATGGTCAAATATCTCAGTTTCAACACCTGATATGTTCTTCATGTTCTACTGGGAATAAGATGAGAGTTTATGAGATCTGCACATAATTGCCTTTTGTTCATATTTTCTATTTATATGTTACATCTGTTAGCATGTGGCTAACTTAGCTGCGCTTCTCCTAAATGTGGAGCCTAAATGTGGGTGAATGTTAACAAAATTAGAGTGTAGGGCGTGATTCACACCTCTATGTGCCAAAGAAATTATCTGCAGGAAGTTTCTTTTCTTTGATTTTCTTTTGATGTAAGGACATCATGTTTGCTTTTCAGCTGCAAATATGACGTCCAGACGTCACAGAGTGGTTAAGTACTGGGTGAAAGTTTGAGCCTCAGCTTCTGACAGTTGCAGTTGGCCCAATAAGTCCCAAAACAAAAACAGCAACATGAACTTCTGATAGTCTGTTGTCCCAGTCCTACCAGTGACCTCACAGGAGCTTATTTGGCAAAGCAACATTTGTGGTGAAGTCTGGCGTCTGTCTTATGTTTTTCCAACCTGGTTAAACTCTGAACCTCATCTATGGTTGTGACAGTGGTGTAGTGATTGTGTGGAGCAACATTTATTGAGAGTGATGCTTTAACTCTTGACGTGCTGTGAGGAAACACGTGCTTCTCTGGTTCTTTCAGATTAAAAACTGGACACAAACAGGAAAGGCTGGCTGTGCCCGTTTATTTTATCATGAACAGTCACAGAGACCTTGCTGTAAATGGTCAAAGAGGCACCACAATACAATTTACAGATGAAATTAATGAGTTTGCGTGCTTTTAATACCTAAACAGAAAATGACTGATCATACATCTGAGACACAAGTATGAAATCCTACAACTCTGTCAGGACTCTCCAGGTCTACTGATCGTCAGAGCTCAGGGTATAGCTGTAATGGAGGGTTCCACCTTTCTCCAGAAAGCAGTCGTGGCTATGAGTTCCCAACTTGATCTGCCGCTGGCAGACTCCCAACAGGTCATCGAACAGAAGGTCGCTGTCATGAACCTCCAGCCTCAGAACGTCGTTCTGCTGGGCCTTGAAGTGGCTGAATTCCTCCTCCCACCAGGGGTTCACAGTGTCCCTACGAACAGACGTCTCTCCAAGGGTGGCCGAGCCACAGAAGACCTTCACGTAGCCATCAGTGATTCCAAACAAGTCAGAGGGAAGATCGCTGGCCCGCAGGTTAAAGATATGGATCCCAGACTGGGCCAGACCCAGACTGCACAGAACCAGCAAGAGCAGAGGGAGGCTGGAGGCCATGGCTGCACCAGCTGAGGATGAAGAAGAAAATCAGAAATAAATGTTTCACTGTGTCATTGTTTAATGAAGAAGCCAAAAGTTTAATGAAGCCAAAAGTAAATCAAATTGTCTGGTCAATACTAGGTACCCCCTAATGGTCCCATAAGATTTAAGCGGGGTTATGTTGCAATCAAGTGATGCTAATCATCAACCCTTCATGAACTGATCATCAGGTGTGCAGAACATTTGGCAGTTTGGTGGTCTATATCCTTCAGATGTGTTTTAACATGATGCCTAGAGGAAAAGATATAAGCAATGGTCTTAAGCCAAAGTCCACGGCCTCAAGTACCCACAGACAGTGTTTGAAAACAAAGAGCCTGCATGCCCTTTGCCTCTATTAATTTTAAATGAGCTTTGGTCCAGAGAAAACAACTGTGTTTCTGGACGATGTCCACATGTAGCTTGTTCTTCTATGTTATATTTAGCAGATCCTTTCATCCAAAGTGACTTACAACAGAGAAAATAAAATCAAGCCACAGTAATGTAGTTAAGTTGAATCAGCATTCAGGTGAGTGCAGCTAGGACACGACTGAAGTACAAGTTAGGAAGTTAGAGAGAGCTTGCAGCTACAACAGAAGGTATTATTGGACGTTTTCAAGAGCTTCTTGAACAGAGAGGAGGACAATTCTGCTCTGGTAGCTACTGGTAGTTTGTTCTTCTGAGGAATCATGTAGAGAACAGTGTGTGTAAAGGGAAAGCAAGGCCAGTTGATTTCTTTTGTGATGAATGCAATGCGGAGCACCCACTGGGCCCGATTTGTAAGAGATTATGAAGTCATGTGACAGTGGTGTTTTTGTCTGCTTGCTTAAAGATGTATATCTTGCATATATGTCTTGTTCTTTCTGGAGGTATACATTTAAAAAGGGGGAGTGGTGTCAAATAAAATGGACTTCTCAACATTAAAACTCAACCAAGCGTGGTTCAGATCTCTCTTTCAACTGATGACACAAAGCCTCAGCAGGTCAACATAATGTTGATGTGTACAAGTCAGAGCCTGCTCGTGGTGTTCTATTTTGAAAATTCACCAGATTCTTTATGTCATATTGATGTTTGATTTCCCATCATCTCGATCTGCTGTGTGTAACTTGACGCATTCTAGCAGCGGCCTAGCGGCAAAACTTATTTGACACGTAGAGCCTGATTTATATTTCTGCACCAAAGACATGGCATACCTACACAATAGGTGTGAACCATCCACCATAGGCTACGCTGGACCCTGACATCCACCTCCCTCCAAATGCACCTACATATCATGTCAGCTACATAAACAAAGTAAAGAAAATGAAGTTCAGGACTGCGAGTTACAGCGCTGCAGAAAAGAACATGCACTGCCTTCTAGTGGTTAGTGGTGGAATTACAGAGTGATGCAAGCAATGAAGGAGTTTAATCGGCAAAGAGGTTACATATGGATCTGCTACACAGAAGTATCTGGCAGAGCAGAGCAGACGGTCATACCTGGGACGCTTCTAGGAGTTGCTTCTTGTGCAACTACTCTCATTGACCTGAGTGGTCACACTGGCTCCCGCAGAAGTGGAAAACATTCACAACAGCTGACAAGCTTCCCATAAGTGGGCATGCCAACAATTTTACCTCATAATCACACATATAATACGGAATAGGTATAATAATTTCCAAAAAGGAAACAAAATATCAGTAACTACTATGTTAACTGTTAAAGTTGGTTAAAAAAAAAGAAAAAAAGAAGTTAAGGATAAAGAATCAAGGTTTTAGTCCAGACTGATCCACAACCATATGAAAGACTGAAAAAGTCATACAGGAACCAGCTACTACAGGTTATTGCTGCTAAAGGTGAAAATAGAATCAGGGGGGTACTTAGGATTTTACATGTGTTATTTTTTTCTTTTTGGTTTTATTTTATTTTTTTTTTCATTAATTATGTGATTACTATATCGTTTTTACACAATGAAAAAGAAAGAAGGGTTCCAAATTTTCCATATTGTTATAAATTCATTGTGTTCTTTCTGTCACGTCCACTAATATTAATCTATTTGTGTCAGACAATCTGCTCCATAAATAATAGTTGTCACAGCAAAGGCAGACTCAGCTGCCGCAGCTCTGATCTTCCAAAAGCATCCCACTCATGTCCTTGAGTCTGGTTGGCATGGGAGACAAATTTATGAAATATGTTCATTTTACGGCTGCAGAGGTTCAAATATGTCAGTGTTTGCTGTCACATGGAAATTGTGATGCAGTTGTCGAACGCTGTGAAAGCTCAGCACAATATGTGTATTTTTAGATGCTTCAAAAATGAGTTTAAAGGCCACATTTTCATCTGTTGCTCTGAAGGCAACAGAAAATGTCAGTAATCCTCTTTTTACAGACAACTTTTTAAGTCTTGACCTGTTGATCTGAGTTTCAGTCCAAAAATATACGTAAAAAAAGAAAGCTCATAACTGCAAAATGCAATGTGAACGTCTTACCTTTAAAGTTGAAACTTTGCTTGTAATCTCTTCATGTGCTGCTCTTGTTTTTAAAGGGAACCAGAGTTTAACGCAGCTGACGCAATTCCCAGCATTATATAACACAAAAATGTCTTCACATATGTACATTTTAAGTTGTGGTAGACAAATACTGAAGCTGCTTAGCAGTTCTGGGTCAGTTCAGCACTTTGAATTCAGCACTTCTTTATGACAAAGCAATGCTTTTATAATTAATGCAGTATATGGTTTAGCATTGTCTTGCTAAAGGTTGCAATATCTTCCCTGGAAAAGTTGTTGTCTAAACAGGAGTATATGTTACTCTAAACCTTCAGATTTGATGTTTCCTTTCCAGATGTGCCAGCTATTTCATTGTCAGTTAATAATAATTTAGATTCAGTTCAGTCAATTTCAATAATACCATATTATTCATTAAAGGGAAATATTATGTTGGATTAATAATTAAAAATTATGTGTGTGTGTGTGTGTATATATATATATATATATATATATATATATATATATATATCTGTATATCTGTATATATGTATGAGAATTCACATGAATAAATAGTTTTGTTTTTTTTAACAAATATAACTTGTAGCTTTAAAGTGAGCGTGTTAATGCATAGTTTATGAGAACTTTGTGGAAATTTGAATCCATTCTCGACACGTCTTTAGGAAATTACATGTTGTTCACAGCCAATCCAGCAGAGGGAGCTGTTAGCAACACTTTACACCGTGTAGCAGCAACACAAATAAAAGCCGTTAATTTGTCTACAAACATAGCTCTCCTTGGCATAAAAACCACTGGCAACATGCAGACACCTAATTTCCACCATATTCTTTGCCATACTGAGTATTTTTTTCACTATAGCAGTGATTTATGTAGAGATGACTGCAAAATATAAATTAAAGCATTAATAAAAATAAGAAGTTGAGCCAGTTTGTCTGTGTTCTGGCTTTATGGACAACATTGCAGAGGGAACATAAACACCACACATTTATGTCTGGTTTTGTCTAACTTCTGTGAACTTTTTAAAAACATAAATTTTAATTATTTTGTAATAAAGATACAACAGTGTGTATGATTTTACCTACAATTCTTCTCTTTTTTTGACCAAGCAACCAATCAGTCAAGTTTATTTCTATAGCGCTTGCGGATGAAAATCACGAGATACTTTACAATAAATGTGGAGTAAGACAAAAAATAATAAAAAACACAAAAAGATTCAAATGCCTGAAAAAAAAGGACGACAATAAAATAAATATAGGAATATAAACTAGTTATAAATGACATAGTCAAGTTACCCAGTCAACTAAAAGCTTGTTTAAATAAATGGGCGCAAAGAAAGAGATAGAGCGTTCCATAAATGAAGGGCTATAGATTGAAATGCAAGATCTCCTTTAGTCTCAAAGTGAGTTCTTGGGACCAATAAGTTCTGGTCAGACAACCTAAGTGTGCCAGCTGAGGAATAAGAGGTTCTCTGTAGTCATGCAGAGAACATGGAGACCTTGAACAGTTGCTTATTTACACTTTTAGCTATTGTGAAGCTGATCAGTGAATCTAAGAGTAAAATTGCCATCTTCATTAAATGCAAATGATGTGCAACTTTTAGAGCTTTTCAAGTAAAAAAATGACAGCCTGCTGCAGCTATTAGCGTCACTGTCAGAACTTCTGAAAGTCGTGAAAAGCTAAACAATTGCCTGCATGCCTTAGAAAGCCCTAGAGTCAAACAGTCGGAGATGACTGAAAAATGTACATATTAAAGCTTTAATTAGAAAAGTAATATAAATTGTTTTTGCCTATTGACCTTGTAGGACATTTTGCTTAAACTCTTGCTCTGACCCAAAGATTACAATAGAAGACTTCAGAAAAAGATTTCTTATGTCTGCTTTAAGTTGTTAATTGACTGATCTGTGGAGTCAGCAGTGGAAGACTCTTTACACTTAAGTGGTATAGATTCAACTATCTATAATTTTGAGGAAAGATAGCTCCCTTTATGAGCCTGTTTAACTTGTTACCCAGTCGTTCAAATAAATTACCATTATGTGATAGTTTATCGGTTACAAGCCTCTCCCTTCATTCCTCTGATTAAGAAACCACCTTGTAAACAGCAACTTTAATCTAATTAAGGTCATAACTGGAAAATGCAATAGTTGGATTAAGAATTGAAGTATACCGATCCTAGTTACATTATTAAACTATCAAAATATGATGTCCTGTTAGAGGACAATAACAACAAACAGGCTGATAGAGGAAAGACAATCTTCAGGGCAAGCATTAATAAATTCCACTGAGACCTTCACAGTGGCATGGATTAGCTGAAGAATGACAGTATCTGCCACTGTCTATTAGCACGTATGACACCGAATGTAAAAAAAGTACTTTAAGTATCAACACGATCTGAAGCAAAGCATTCACAGCTCCCCTTTGGCGTTGTCTTTTTAAATTTTGGAGGGAACAGCAAATATAAGGTATAGTGATGTAAAAGATGTCCTGTGAATTGAACTATGCTCTTTAAAGGTCCCATAATGTTTAAATCTGGTTTTACCTCGCCATAGTTAAATTACGATAGTCTGGCATGTCAAAAAGACCTGCAGTCAACCTCAAATCCTATTGTCCTCTTATTTATATGTAAATTTTGCAACGTAAATATTCAGCTGAAACACGATCTGATCTGAAAACCTGCAAAGTGTTTCATAACACTTCACATAGACTCATTTGGATCCTCTCCAACATTAACAAAGACCAGCCCATTTTCTGCAGGATGGATCACTTAACTTGTAGGATATGAAGAAGGAAAATCTGTTTTTTTTTTTAAGGACAAAACATGTATTTTTCTTCAGTCCAGACTGTTTCTCAAATCAAGGAGCTATTAACCACATCAGTGTCACAACCTCAACCTGAAAGCTCCAGTACATAAACGCCAACATTTTCATGTCAGGCAATACAATGACAAACTAGGCGAAATAAAAAAAAAAGAAGATCAAATAATAATTATAGATTATGGTGGAGGTAAAATACTGCCCCTGTTTCTGTTGGGGATTCTCGTTCACCTTCCAGATGTTGCAACAAGTCTGTCTTCAGCTCCTCAAACAGCTGATGCTGCAGTCTGGCTGGCTCCTGCCAAGTTTGGAGTATCGAACGCTGGATCTCTAGATCTCTGGATTGTCTGTCTGAGCGATGGTGAATCCAGTGTTTTCTCTGAACTTTCTCTGAACTATCTTTATTCACTAGCTTTTGAGTTTATCTGAGCTGTGGCGCTCTCATACAGTCAATCATACAATCGTAAATATGTTCCCTGTCAGGATAAACTGATAACTTCTGCAGGCGTAACACAACAACAACCAATCAGAGCGTAGCCATGTTAATCATTTATGTGCATTTTTACCCACTCCATTAAAAAGCTGTTTTGGTGCGTTCATTGACAATTTTCTGTAAAATAAACAAAACAAAACACAAAATCACCTTTTTAGAGACCTTGAAAAACAAATTTAATCAGCCAATAAATGCAGTTTCTGGGTCCTTTGACATGTAGCATATTGTAAAATCAATACGTGTAATGACAATGAAAGTCATCAAGATGAAGGTCAATTATTGTTGTAAATGTAACCTCTTCATTGCAGCACTGATGACTAATAGCAGTTCTGAGATGCCTCCACCTTCTTATCTGATAGGCAAAGTGTCCATTATATGGAGCGCTGCACCAATCACATTTATTTTCCAAAGAAAGCAAAGAGTCGTAGTTGTTTTGTCATTACAGCATCTTCTGAAGCAGAATATAAAATAGCTGAGCTTGGCCCAAATTCATACATATTAATGCATCCAACAAGCCATTATTCAATTAAATTAGACATTGCTCCTAAGTCAATAAAGTACACAAAAGCACATCCCAATTTGAAGAAGAAGAGGAAGAAACATGTCTGCAACATTAAATATGGGCAAACTCTCTGGTCTCATGACTCATAGGTTTGTACAGGCAGCTTTTAAAGCCTCTTATTGATCGAACTGTGTGGTACCATGTGGTACATGGCGGAAAGAAGTTTGATGCCTTGTGTTCCACACCCACCAGTTAGCTGTTTAACTCAGGTGGCTTAATTCATATTACTTTAAATTATTTCCCTCCTTTCATTTTGTTCAAACATCCTCATTCCAAGTGTTAGTAAGGGAATGTCATCCGAAACTAAACAAATGTGCTACTGGACCTCGGCACCATGGGAGCTTTCAGGGTGGGGCAACATGACGGAGCTTGGCATGGTAAAATGTCCTGCTGGAAGCCCACTGGTACCCACCAAGGAGGCAAGGCCAGTCATGGAGCTTCAAAGTGGAACAAGAGCGTTCTTTGGTTGAGCTCCACAGGGACTGGCTGGGATGATTGACTGCAGGTTCCAGCATAATTATGCTGGGAAGAGTCCTGAAATAATTCTCAGTGAACGGCAAACAACAACCCGTATGTTGGATCAACTGGTGTGAGGCCAATCTCTGAGTCGACTCCAGTGGCTGGCGGGGAATCATTTCAGGACTATTCCAAGCGAAATTATGCTGTAACTAACAATCATTCATCTCCAGTCTCAAATGTTGTTTTGGTGGCTACATGAGATGAAATGAAATAAGCTTGTCCTTGGAACCTTACAGAACAATCACAGCCTGTCATGATGGTCTGTTTGTAAACCAAGTAGCCCAAGAAAACAAATTCTCTTTAAAATAGGACCATAATCTATTAGGTTTTGTTTCATATCTCAGAAGTCTATATAATGCTAATTGCTAAGTAGCTAAAAGGATGATAACAATGGCTACAACAACAATGGGTTAACAACAATGGTGGCTGCAGCCAATGCAGAGCCAATGGTTAGCTGTAAATCAAATCAAGTCAAATGACGTCCGGAAATTTTTTTTGGCCAGCTTCATTTCTTCTTAAAATGTTATCTGATGTCATAACAAAAAAAAAACAACCAAAACAACAACAACTACAACAAAAAAACAAAACAAAAAACATAAATGTAAACTTAACTATAGAGACCAAAACTGTTTTTTGTACCAGATTGTAAATATGTTTAATTCCATGGAAGAGTTGGCCATTTTAACATGAAAGTCAATTTGGATTTGCTGTTTTGCACCTAGTGATCAGTCAAGGAACTGCAATAAATAAATAAAATAAAATAAAATAAAATAAAATAAAATAAAATAAAATAAAATAAAATAAAATAAAATAAAATAAAA
>JBAMYA010005564.1:0-18069 GCA_037176975.1 Arrhamphus sclerolepis | reverse complement strand
AAACGCATTAAAAAATAACTTGTTAATGAATTTTAAACGTCACATGACATTCGTAGCTGTGCTCCGTGGTGAAATTCGTCCTGAGACCTCAGAGGTCTCATTTATAAAACATAGTAGGATCTAAGCTGACATTGCTGCAAACTGCCTTTAATGTTGGCCAGTTCTCCCAGTGTAGGAGATCTGATGGACTGGTCATATTAACGTCATCCCGGATGCAGCATTATTGCGCTTTGCGCTGGCTGCGATATTCCAGACCTATTTCACAGAATAATGTTGTTCCTAAAAGTGACTTCAGGCAGAGAATCAACTAATTGTTGATCATGTTAAACATAAACATGTCTGTTAATTCACCAGGAACCCCAGAGTGGTTCACACCTGTATCTGAACAGGGATGTCGTGGTTCTGGTGGGTCAGTATCTCCAGTACTGGACTCAGTTCAGCAAACAGATCCAGCAGTAAAGCTCCAGGGAGTCTAAATCAGCATATTAGCCAGTCCTCATCATGGTCCAGGTGATCCTGGTGATCCATGAAAACGTGTTCCCTCCAATTGTCTCCCAGCAGTACCAGTACATCCACGTACGCAGGAGAGTCACCACAGTATTTAAATGTTTACATCAAACAGTCTGACGCCTCACACCTTGTTACAATCTATGTGTTAATCTGCGGTACACGTTACCATGGTGATCATCGGGGAGAGGACAACACTTTGATGTAATGTTGTGCGGACTTTTGAGGTTTAAGTTGGTTTGTAGACCTTATTTTTATTTAGGCTATTTGAAAGGTCCTTATGTTTCACCAGCACTAGCATAATTAACACTGGTTTTTACTGCTGATGCTGAAGTCCATCTCTGATTACAGTTTGATGTGGAATAAAATTAAGTGTCTGAGAGGAGTCATGATGCAGTCTGGCTTCAATTCCTCACCTCACCATCTTCATCACCAGTTCCCCCATCATCAAAACCAGTGTACGCATGGGTCAGAGTTAGCGTGACGGACCACACATTCTCACATGAAGTTTGTTTTTTGTAGATCACAACCTTTGGAAAGTGGCGTACGCAGGTTTCAAGCCCCATTTTGTACGTACGCAACGGAAATCCCAGTTCTTGCATGGCCAGCATACTCACCAGACCTTGCACCTACTGAGCATGTTTGGACCAGCGTATAAGACTGGTATACTGGTGGCAGTATCTAGTGGTCACACCAGATACGACTGGTTTTCTGACCCCCCGACACCTCCACCAATACAGTAAAACTACACATCTCAGAGTGGCCTTTTATTGTGTCCAGCCTAGGGCACACCTGTGCAAAAATCCTGCTCTCTAAACAGTGTCTTGCTGTGAAAAGGCAAAGGACTCACTCACCCTCATTCATTTTTTTCGTATTTTCTGTGTTGTCCTTACTTGTATTGTGTTGAGGTGGATTTACCTGGAGGTTCAGGTAACCTGGAGGTTTAGGTCTGCTATACTGAGACATCTTCCTGCATTGCTAACGTCTGGTTTACGAATCTCAGCATCCCCGTCAGAGAACTCACGTCCTCCTCATCCTCCTCAGCAGTTCCTGACTCCCTCTTGGACTCGCTGTGTGTCTCCAGCGTGGAAGCAGCCTCAGCATTGGAGTCCAGCACATACGTTAGTGGGTTGAAGGAGAGGTTGGAGACGTCTGAGGTCGCTGTGGCACTGACATCATGGCAGGTGTGGTCTGCTGGATCTTGGAAAGATGAAATGGAGGGTGAGGATTCCCGTGGCTGCTGGCTCAAAGCCTCTCTTAGCGTGGGCTTCAGGCTCACAGGAAGCTCCAAGGAAGAGTGCAGACTGCTCATCTGCTGCCAGAAACTGGTCTGAAGAAGCTCCGAGGAGGATTGAGAGTCAGAGGGAGTGGTTAGCAGCGAGCGAGGTTGTGTTTGTGTGATGTGTGATACAGTGCAGAGAGTCGCCTGGTTTCTGGCTGAGGAAGAAGGTCCTAGACCCAGACTGGAAGTCCTAGCTCGTCCCAGACTGGATATTCTGGCATGGAGACGAGTCAGTTCAGACTCCTGGAAGAAAAGGAGAACACAATGTTTGACAAATCACCTTGATTCCGCAGTTTCTTTGAGAGTAACATACAATTGAAAACCAACTATTTACCACTTCCTCCCAACCTTTCCTGTTATGGGTTGTAAAATGAAAAAGAAGCCTACCTTTACCAGCAGACAGTCCCTGGACGCCTCCACGGTCTTCTCAGATTCATGAAGCTGCTGCTGGAGCTCAGAAACCTGGTTTCTGGTTTGAGTCAACTCAGCACAGACCTGCTCCAGCTGAGCTTGGAGACGACTCTTCTGGATCCTCATTTGTCCCAGTTGGGTTTTACTCTGAAGGAGCTGGACCTGGGTCTGGTCCAGCTGGACTTTGGTCTGCTCCCAACTGTTTTTTGTGTCCTCCAGCTGTGTCTGTCTCTGCTGAAGCTGAGAAGTGAGCTGTTTGTGGGTGGAGGAGCTCTGCTCCAGAACCTGGAGGAGCTGGCCTCGAGTCTGCTGCAGAGACTCCAGCTGGGAACAGACAGACACAGACGTGAGCTTCCTGACATCCAGCATCTGATCTGATCTTCATTCAAATCACAATAACACACATGCACAACGTCCTTACATAAGAGACAACATGAATATCATTTATGGCATCTTCATAAAACATGTAGAGATTCACAGAGAACGAAGGAAAAGGTGAAGTTGATATTCACCGTATTTCTAACTCTTAACTTCAGAGAGCCATGCTGAAATGAAGCATATTTTAGTGAGGGAGTTTCTATCCTTCTAAAAGGAGGAACCAGAGGTTCTCAGCTATGTGGAAGAGATTAGGTGAAACTGGATATGGAAGAAAAGGAGCTAACACAGAAAGAATAAAAAGAGGAATGGAAATCAAACAGAGCAGCTGCTGAAAGTCATTAATCACTGTTCTTGACAAAAAAAACAGCAGAAAATGACCAATGAGAAGCTTCCAGGAATCCTTGTGAGAAATCTATGTAATTTTATCTGAATCAGACTTAGGTCAAATCTGCAACTCAGCAGAACATTGTTAGTCACACATTTGTCATTTAAAAAGTCTAGAAGTAACTGCGAACTCTACTGTCAGACTTTAAGCTGAGGACCAGTTAGCAAGCTGAGGACCAGTTAGACAGCTGGGAAACAGTGGACAGCTGAGGACCAGTTATAAAGCTGAGGACCAGTTGAACAATGAGAACCAGTGAGACAGCTGACAACCACTTGGACAGCTGAGGACCAGCAAAGGACCAGTTAAACAGTTGAGGACCAGTTAGACAGCTGAGGACCAGATAAGGACAAGTTAGAGAGTTGAGACCAGCCGAATACCAGTTGGACAGCTTAGGACCAGAGAGAGCAATGCAGGACCAGCTGAGGACCAGTTGGAAAGTTGAAGATCAGTTAGACAGCTGGGAAACCGTTGGACAGCTGAGGGCCAGATGAGGACCAGTTAGAGGTTTGAGGACCAGCTGAATACTAGTTGGACAGCTGAGGACCAGTTAGACAGTGGAGGACCAACTAAGGACCAGTTGGAAAGCTAAGGACCAGTTGGAAAGCTGAAGACCAGCTGAGGACTAGTTGGACAGCTGAGGACCAGTTGAAAAATGTTGAGAACCAGTGAGATAGCCGACAACCACTTGGACAGCTGAGGACCAGCTAATGACCAGTTAGACAGTTGAGAACCAGTTGGGCATTTAAGGATCATTTGGATAGCTGAGGACCAGTTATGCAACTGAGGGACAGTAAGACAGCTGAGAACCAGTTGGACAGCTGAGGACCAATGAGACAGCTGACAACCACTTGGATAGCTGAGGACCAGTTATGCAACTGAGGGACAGTTGAGAACCAGTTGGACAGCTGAGGACCAGGTAGAAAGCTGAGGCCCAGTTAGACAGCTGAGGACCAGTGAGACAGCTGACAACCACTTGGACAGCTGAGGACCAGCTAAGGACCAGTTACACAGTTGAGGGTCAGCTGAAGACCAGTTAGACAGCTGAGAACCAGTTGAGGACCAGTTGGATAGCTGAGGACCAGGTAGACAGCTGAGGACCATTTGGACAGTTGAGAACCAGTTACACAGTTGAGGACCAGTTGGACAGCTGAGGACCAGGTGGACAACTGAAGAACAGTTGGACAGCTGAGGATCAGGTGGACAACTGAAGAACAGTTGGACAGCTGAGGATCAGTTGGACAGCTGAGGACCAGCTGAGGACAGAGATTAGCTTCACTAAATTTAGAACTAATTCCAACCATCATGTGGATGTGAATGTAAAACTGTAAAATGTATAATAAAAATAATTTTAGATGACATTCTTCATGAACTGCAGGAAGCAGGATGGTTGGAATATAGGAAAAGATTAGGATTTACCCTTTTTCAGATGCGTTAAACTGGATATACATGCGTTGTGTGTGTATATTCTTATGTGTGTGTCTGTATATAGATAGCTGTGTGTACATTGGGTATAGATTTGTCTATTTTGTGTATATGTATATTCATAAACAATAGATTTATTTATAAGTGGTTCTATTATACTGTGTGTGTGTTTGCATACACACATGGATAAATTCACATTAATGTTGAAAAGTTTTTTTATTTGTTTTCTTTCTTGGCTGTATTTATGTTTCATACAATGTTTGAACATGTTCGGAGTGAATCAATGAATATACAAAATAGATTTATTTAGACTGACATTAATAGAGCAGGGGAAGTGGAAAACCACCAGCTTCTCTGTAATTGGACAACTGAGCATGACATCACATTCAGATGCAACCTGTTTCCTGTAATTCAGGCTTAAATAACCTTCAGCGTCCTGTCTCCAGCCCCAGATGTGGTTAAAGTACCTCTGTGTTATGCTGCTGCCTCTCCATCTCAGCCTCCTGCTCCAGAGAGGTGATCGTGCTCTGTAGCTTCAGCAGCCAGTTGGACTCTTTCAGAGTCATGTTGCTCAGCTGCTTCTCCTGCAAATTAACTCAATTAACACTTTTCTTTTCCTGAATTAAAACTCTTTAAAAACTCTTAAGTGTCAGTCTTAAATCATCTTTGTAGTACATTAATCCAGTGGTTCTCAATTATTTCCTGCATTCACATGTACATGTTGCAGCAGCACACAGTGGAGAAGGAGATCAACCGCTGCAGTTGGATGTGTTGCCATGACAAGAAAAAACAATCAGACTGCTGCTGAAATATCCGGTACGAGCTAACTAGCTAACTGCTAGTAACTATGTTCTGTGGAAAAGTAACCAGTGAGCTGAATGAAAGGATACCCAGTTGTTGCTCGATGCTAGTCGGCTCTTCTGATAGCTGCTGCATCGAGCTGATGGAGCAGCCGCTGTCAGAGGTGGCTAAATTCAAAAGCACAGCTCAAGACGAGCCTGCCTGCAACACATCACTGCTGTCCACAAACAAATGCATTCATACCAGAAACAACACGTGAACGCAGCATCGGCACGCTAAAGTCAACCCTGTCTCTCACACCCCAACCCCCCACCAACAACCACACCCCCCACTATTTGAGAACGAATGCATTGATCAATGACATCAATCATAATAGGACATAAAACTTTAGTTCTCCAGTTTTCTGAAAACTAATATTAATATTAACATATTTTTTTGTATTTCTGTGCCTCTCTCTTCTTTCTCCTTCATCCTTGTCCTGACCAATCAGCAGCCATCCCACTTCCTATTCCAGCTCCATATAGTGAGGACAGTCCAAGTATGGCTAGAAGGAGCAGACTCTGCCCAGCAGCTCTGGTTCGAACACACAGACTGAACTGTTTGCCACTCAGGCCACAGTGGACTCCCATATGGACATCAACACCTACGCCTCCTGTTCTGTACTATACCAACACTAACATCAACAGTGTCACCACCCTCAAATGGATTACCACATTCCTAAATTAGAGGTCAAAGATGAACAGAGAGGTCCACCAGCTGCTAAAGGCACGAGACACCTCTTTCAGATCAGCTGATGTTCAGGCCCCAGTTCACCCAGGGCTGACCTGAAGAGGGTCATCAGGAAGGCCAAGCACAGCTACAAGTTGAAGATTGAGGAGCACTAAATAAACAACTCTGACACCCGACGTATGTGGCAAGGCATTCAGGCCATAACAGACTACAAATCCACCAATACTACTCCTCCAACCAGTGACACCTCCTTCCTTGACGAGCTTAATAATTTCGTAAATTATCCCAGGAGCTAAGTTGTTGGGGGCTTCATGCCCCTGGTAGGGTCTCCCAAGGCAGTTTGGTCCTGAAGGATGGGCCAGACTAGAGCGATTCCCACGACTCCAATGAAGGAACAAACTGAAGGAGCACCGTGTCCCTCGCCCAGAGCAGGGTTACTGTGTTTCCACCCTAGAGCCAGTCCTGGGGGAGGGGCTCGTTCACGATCGCTTGGTGGTTGGGCATTTCCCCATGGGGCTCGGCTGGCAAAACCCGAAAAGAACACGTGGGTCCACTCTCTTGAAGGCCTACCACCCGCAGGAGAAGCCATTGGAATTGGGTGCAATGTGGGATGGGCAGTGCGGTTGTTGACTCTGGCTTTTGGGACATGGAATGTCACCTCTCTGGTGAGGAAGGAGCCTGTGCTTGTGTGTGAGGTTGAGAGGTACCAGCTAGATGTAGTCATGCTCAATGCATGGTTTGGGTTCTGGAACCAATCTCCTCAAGAGGGGTTGGACCTTGTTCCACTCTGGAGTTGCCCATGGTGAACGGCGCTGAGCAGGCTTACTTGTAGTCAACTGGCCTGCATGTTGGAGTTTTCCCTGGTGGATGAGAGATTAGTTTCTCTGCGCCTCCGGGTCGGGGAATGGTCTCTGACTGTTGTCTCTTCTTATGTACCTAACAGCAGATCAGAGTACCCAGCCAGGTCCCTGACAGGTGTAGTGGAAAGTGCCCCTTGTTTTGCTGGGGGATTTCAACGCCCACGTGGGTAGGAACAGTGTGACTTGGAAGGAGGAACCTTGAGAGGAAAGGCCTCTCTGATATGAACCCGAGTGGTGTTTTGTTATTGGACTTCTATGTTAGTCATGGTTTTTACCATAAGGAACGTATGAGTGTCCATAAATGCACTTGGCACCAGGACATTAGTGCCAAGTGCACCAGTGTCCAGGTTATAGTTGTATCATCTGACTTCTGGCCATATGTTTAGGACACTCAGGTGAAGAGAGAAGCAAAGCTGTCAACTGATTACCTGGTGGCGGAAAATGCCAGCAAGACCAGGTAGACCATAATGTGTTGTGAGGGTCTGCTGGGAACATCTGGCAGAGGAACCTGTCAGACAGATCTTTAACTGCAACCTATGGCAGAGCTTTAACCACATCCCAAAGGAGGTGGGGGACACTGAGTCGGAATGGGCCATGTTCTGAACCTCCATTGCTGAAGGGGCTGACTAGAGCTGTGAACGCAAAGTCATTGGTGCCTGTCATGGCAACAATCCCCAAACCCTGTGGTGGACACTGGTCAATGGTTGAATCTCGTTTTCAGAAAGAACAATGTGGGTTCCGTCCTGGTCATGGAACACTGGACCAGCGCTATATCTTCAACAGGCTCCTTGAGGGGGCATGGGAATTTGCCCATACAGTCCACATGTGTTTTGTGGACATGGAGAAGGCTGTTGACCATGTCCCTTGAGGTGTCCTGTGGGGGTGCTCCAGGAGTATGGGGTACAGTGTCCATTGTTATGGACTACCTGGTCCCTGTACAAACGGAGCGAGAATCTGGTCCACATTGCCGGTTGTAAGTTGGATTTTTTTTTCCAGTGAGAGTTGGACTTCGCCAGGGCTGTCCTTTTACACCGATTCTGTTCATAACTTTTATGGACAGAATTTCTAGGTGCAGACGGGGGTGGAGGGGTTACAGTTTAGTGACCTCAGGATTGCATCTTTGCTCTTTGCAGATGTGGTCCTGTTGGTTTCATCAGGCGAGGACCTTCAGCTCTCGCTGGAACGGTTTGCAGCTGAATATGAAGCAGCTGGGATGAGAATCAGCACCTCCAAAACTGAAAACATGGTCCTATGTTGGAAAAGGGTAGAAGCTCTCTCTGGGTTGGGGATGCGGTTCTGCTGCAAGTGGAGGAGTTCAGGTATCTTGGGGTCAGACGGATCGGTGCAGCATCTGCAGTAATGTGGACTCTGTATTGGTCTGTTGTGGTGAAGAGGGAGTTGAGCCAAAAAGGGAGACTCTCTGTTTGCAGGTCAATTTACATTCCCACCCTCACCTGTGGTCATGAACTGTGGTAGTGACTGAAAGAATGAGATTGCGGGTACAAGCAGCTGAAATGAGTTTCCTCCATAGGGTGGCTGGCTGGAATCTCCCTTTGAGATAAGGTGAGAAGTTCAGTCTTCTGGTGAGGGACTCAGTGTTGGGCTGTTGCTCCTCCACACTGAAAAGGTGAGGATGCCCCCAGAGCCTCCCTTGACAGATGTTCTGGGCATGTCCAGCTGGAACGAGGTCCCGGGGCAGACCCAGGACACGTTGAAGAGATTATGTCTCGCGGATGGCCTGGGAACGGCTCGGTATTCCCCCGGAAGAGCTGGAGGAAGTGGTTGGGGATCAGGACGTCTGGGCTTCCCTGCTCAACCTGCTGCCCCTGCGACCTGAAACTGGATTAGCGGAAGCTAATGGATGGATGGATGCTCGCTTTGACAACCAGGAGGTGGCCATCAAGGCTGTGCTCACTACAGACCACCATTTCCTCACACTCTCCTCCACTGACACATGTGCTGCACTGATCAGGGCCAGCGAACATAAAGCTGCTAGCCCTGATGGCATCCTCAGACCTGTGTTCAGGGCCTGTGCTAGGCAGCTAGCTGAGATCTTGACTGACATATTCAACCTGTCACTGACCCAAGCAGCTTTCCCCATCTGCTTTAAAACATCAATCGTGCCGGTGCCAAAACACTCGACTGCTACAAGCCCCAATCACTTCCGCCCTGTTGTACTCACTCCCACCATCATGAAGTGCTTCGGGAGGCCGGTCCTGGTTCACCTCAGAAACTACATCCCCACCACAATTGACCTATTTCAACTGGCCTATCAACAGAACAGAAGTACAGAGGATGCCATCTCCACAGCTCTACACTCCACCTTTTTCTCATCTGGACAAGAACAACACCTATGTGAGAATGCTGTTCATAGACTTCAGTTCTGCTTTCAAAACCATCAATCCCTCCAAACTGGTCACCAAACCCAAAGACTTGGGTATCAACACTTCACTCTGCAAATGGATACTGGACTTCCTAACCAACAGACACCAGTCTGTCAGGTTAGAGAACCACACCTCCTCAACCCTCACTCAGAAAACTGGTGTACCACAGGGCTGTGTGCTGACTCCTGTTCTGTGCTTCCTCTTCACCTCGGACTACACACCTGTGGATGGTTCAAATACCACTGTCAAATTTGCGGACAACAATGATTGAGCTCATCGACGACAATGATGAGTTGACCTATAGAGAGAAGGTCCAGCACCTGGCAATAAAAGCTGAATCTAATCTAATCTAATCTAATCCAGGAAGTAGGTTTAACAGCAGTTTCTCCGCTGACCACTAGGTGGCTCCAAAACAGAGCAGACTGACCTCCATGTTAGAAGTAGAACATATTTACAGCCTTTTTTTTCATCTGTGGTTACAACTATAACTTGTACCACATCCAATATACTTATGTTCAGCAATAAAGCTGACCAATCAGATGCCAGGATGTCATTTGACCCTCCTCTTTTCTTCTCATTTCATGGATATTATGTATTTTCCTTCTTTAGGTGGTTTCAACTTGACTCTGCTTCTAATCATTCATTTTTGTCAGAAGTCATCTTCTGGGTCTCTGAAAAGTTCCCAGACAGTTTTGCGTCAACTATAGAAGTAAAGCTGAAGGGAACCTTACTGTCTGTTTGGCATGCAGCTTTGTGGCGTCCAGCTCTCTGCTCAGAGCATTGTAGTGAAGCTGAGTTTCTTTCAGCTCTTCGAGAACTTTCTGAAGATTCTGCTGACAATCACTGAGCTGCTGCATCTCCTGAGAGGACAAAGAAGACATGTGAGGACAAAAACATAAAATAAAACCACTCTATCTACATCTGCCCCTAAATTCAGACTCAGATTCTCTCATACCGTTTTAAAAATATGTTCTGAATAGCTGTTAACAGGATACAACACACAAACAAAGAAGGAAATAATTAAACTTATCAAATTTAAACTGAGGAATGTTCTGTTGCATTTAATCCTGCATTTTTATTTATTATAATCCAGTTAATCTTGTTTATAATCCAGTTATTGTGATTATAATCCAGGGTATCCTGCATTTATTATCATTACAATCCAGTTAATCCTGCAGTTATGATTATAATCCAATTTATACTGCAGTCATTATCATTACAGTCCATTTAATGCTGATGATTATAACTGTGATCCATTTAGTCCTGCAGTCATTAAAATTATAATCAAGTTAATTCTACATTCATTACCATTATAATCCAGTTAATCCAGGTTATAAACTGCTTAAAGGACACAGAGATTTAAATCAGAGAATTTATATACAGCTACTTTGATGAACAAAAATGTTATGTTTAATGTAATGTGACCTTTGTATTCCTGTCCGTGACCTTGTTTTCCTATCCGTGACCTCTGACCTTTGTTTTCCTGTCTGTGACCTCTGACCTTTGTATTCCTGTCTGTGACCTCTGACCTTTGTATTCCTGTCCGTGATCTCTGACCTTTGTATTCCTGTCCGTGACCTCTGACCTTTGTATTCCTGTCCGCGGCCTCTCGCAGGGCTCTCTCTCGTTCATCCAGTCTCTGCTGGAGATGCTCCACCTTCGTCTTCATTTCCTGCTGGTGACCCCTGATGGCCTCATCCAGCTGGCTGAGCTGTCAATCATCAATAAATCATCAACCATCAATCAAATAAAAATGGAACATCACACGTTTTCATGTGTTAGTGTGGTACCAGCTTTGCTCTCTGCTGCAGTGCCTCCAGTTTTTCCTTCAGTGCAGTCTCCAAATCTAGAACCTCTAGAGTTCTCTCCTCTAAGTCCGTCTGAGTCTCGCTGGAAGACAAACACATGTTTCTGAGTGACGTAAGATTTGGATTACTGTAATCCTAACCCTAACCCAAGAAGGTCTGATGGAGGGAGTACACTGCAATTGTTTTATGTTGTGTTTTTCATGTTTCAAATTGTCCTGTTCTTCTTCTTGTTTTCTCTTTTCGCTTGTCCAGCACTTTGGTCAGCGGCTGTTTTTTTTTTTTTTTTTTTAAGTGCTTTATAAATAAACCTGAGTGATTGATTGATAAAGATGGTTTCAGGAGGATGAAGGAACTGGAAGAGACCATCATTTGTCCTCTGTTGTTCATTCATGTTCTCTGTTTTATACGAAATAAAACATGTATGTTCTCTATTTTATAGAAAATAAAGCATTTATGTTCTCTGTTTTAGACGTCTTCCAATCGTTCCAGTTCTCACAGGTAACTTTAGATCTTTGATCACCCTGGAGATGATCATTGGCTGAGTCTGTTATTTTGGTTCTTCTTCCATCCATCCAAATAGTAGTTTTCTGTCTTCTTCCAGGTCTTTCTGGTTCTGGTTTGCATTGAAAAACATTCAAGATCATTTAGCTTCTTTATGTCTTAATCAAGTACACTGTTCTTCTGAACAACACACTTAACCAGAATGTACAACTTTAGCTGCCTTTGAGCTGTTTTTATAGAATAAATGACCTCACTCACTCAATTTCACACTTCTATTTTCTTTTAAAAGCTTCATATTAATTTTTCTTCACTTACTGTAAAGTAATTCAGCTAAATTCAAAATTACTTCAACTGATGATGACAACTCTGTTAATGAAACATTGTTGTCATGTTTTTATTTTTTTGTGTCTGGAAATAAAAGCCTTTTTAAGCAGGCTGCTGTTTTTCTGAGCACAACTGTACCAGCAGACCTGACGAACCCCCAACCCCGTGTCATGCACAGAACTATTACTTATTCAAATGTTAATTGGTCAGCCTCCTTTCGTGTAATAACTAATAACAGTAACATCATTGAAGCAGGTTAGGGTTAGGGCAGTTTCTGTTTTAAAGCCACCTGGAACTCTGCAAGTTCACCTCAACCATACAAACCTGACTTTCTTTCATCTGTCAATCGCAGAAGCAATGACTTCAGGCACTTTTCTTTACCAAAAATCCCAGACAAAATATTCAACTAAAGCCTGCACACACACACCAGGGTTTCCCAAACAGACTAATGTGTGGCCCAGCGCCACAGACAGGATTGAAATTAAAAAAATCCCTCTGTTCATTCATAGCGCTCTTTCACCCGATCATTCTTATTCAGAGGGTAGGTTCAATTTAAAACAACAAACCAAGAATCAACAGAGAAGCTGTTTTGTAGTTCTTAACATATTTAGGGTGTTTTTGTCTCTCCCATGTCATTCCTCACTCCTACAATCCACTACAATTACATGGAATGTAACAAAACAACAAACATCATGAATATTGCAAATATTCATCATTTCATAGACAGTATTTTGTTGTAAAATTGTGGGCAACCATCACGTTGTTTCAGGCAGGCAGATTTCACCTGGTGGCTGCCTGGTCGGCATCCACCAGGTGAAATCTGTCTCACTCTTTGTTTAAGAAAGTGTGTTTAAACGCTGCACACACTTAGCGTACACCCTGAAGACCGACTCCCCCGAGCGCCACGACACGGTGGCGAGCAGCACCAACTGCTACCTGGTCTGTGGGAACCACTGCACATTCACAATGATTAGTACTAAATAGCAGCAACGAGTGATTATGTGGCACATTACAGGATCCCGTCTCAGTGTCATATCCTACAGAAAGATGCGTCCTCACCAAAGCTGGACAGTCAGTTTGTCCACATGGGCTTGTCGCTCATCTGCAATGATTTGGGTTTTCTGTAGAGCGTCCTTCAGCTGCTGGAGTTGCTCCAGAGTTTCAGCCAACTCTCCCTGAACGGTGTGCAGCTGTCCCTCCAGGATCTGGACTTGCTGGACAGCATTTAGATGATCTGCTTCATAGCGATGGAGCTGCTTCTCCAGATCCTCAACTGGAGGAAGAGGATGTAGAAGATTTGAGATCAAAAAACAAAAAAACAAAGACAGTGACGTCTAACCACCCACAGCCCCAGGTTTAGTCCAAGTTGAATTTATTTTTAGTCCAGGTGTAATTCAGGCTTATTCTAGGTTGAATTCAGGTTTAGTCCAGGTTGAATTAAGATCGAGTGAAAGTAGAATTAAGGTTCATTCCAGTTTGAATTCAGGTTTAGTCCAGGTTTAGTTCAGGTTGCATTCAGGTTTAGTTCAGGTGTAATTTAGGTTTAGTCAAAGTAGAAAAAAGGTTTAGTCCAGGATGAATTCAAGTTGAATTCAGTTTTGGTCCAGGTGTAATTCAGGCTTATTCTAGGTTGAATTCAGGTTTAGTCCAGGTTGAATTAAGATATAGTGAAAGTAGAATTAAGGTTTAATCCAGGTTGAATTCAGGTTAAGTCCAGGTTGAATTTAGGTTTAGTCCAGGTTGAGTTCATGTTTAGCTCAGATTGAATTAAGGTCTAGTGAAAGTAGAATTAAGGTTTATTCCAGGCTGAATTCAAGTTTAGTGCAGGTTTAGTTCAGGCTGAATTCAGGTTTAGTCCAGGTTTAGTTCAGGTTGCATTCAGGTTTAGTTCAAGTTTAATATAGGTTCAGTAAATGTCTGACCTGCGTCACTCTTGCTGATGAGCTGCTCTTTGGTTCTCTGCAGACTCTCCTCCAGATCACTGATCTGACAGCTCTTCATGGAAACGCTTCTCCTCAGATTCACCAACTCTGACTCCTTAGAAACCAGCTCAGTTTGGCATTTCTCCATCTCTGAGGTGAGTTGACTGCAAGAAATAGAAAGAAAAAAAAACTTAAAATGAACAATCAATCAACAATGACAGTAATTAAAACTTTATCATCACTTCAGAGGACATCTCAGCCAATCAGCTGCTTCCATCTTCCTGTCACACCAACTAACCGCATGTCTTCTTTCACCACATCCAAAAGTCCAACCCTCTCTTCAAACTCCCCCTGAAAACTCCCTCTGCAGCATCCTGGTACTAAAGTATTCACCCCCTTATTTTCTATTTCTATTAATAAAAAATGAAGAACTTTCAGAATGAACCAGAAAAAACTGCAAATATATGTTTTTTTATTTATTGACATTAGATGAACAAAATAATCGTCAGGGATGAATACAAATATTATGGGATGGCATGGAAGCACTGGCTGGAAATAAATGGGGAACAGTGTAATAATGAGAGTCCTTTGGTTTAGTTAGAGTAGTAAAGTTGCAGAAACATCTGCCAGGAAACAGTGACTCCTAAAAACTCAGACAATCAGTGAAGAGCTGCAACAGCAAATCAGTTGAAAGTACATCGAATGGATGGGATTTAAGTATTTTCAGCATTTCTTCTGTCGTTCACCTGACACACTCAGACAGCTGTCTGTTCTGCTGCTTCATCTCCTGCAGGTTTCTGCCAGACTTCTGGCTGTCCAGCTGTCTGGTTCTGACTTCAGACTGCAGAGATGTCTGAGCTCGTACCAGCTGCTGCTCCAGACTGGAGACCTGTGGACGGAGACGGCAACTCTTTTTAATTAACTCTTTTTTTGATCCCAGTGAATGAAAACAAGCAGGAACTCTTAGACAGACAAACAGGAACATTAACTTCATGGTAAGGCATCAAACAATTTACTAGCTCCCAGATCAGAGCTGCATCTCCTAAATTAATCAGAATGAAAATCAGAAATTATTTCATTAATCTCTGGTGGGAAATTTCAATTTCTCACGACACTTCAAACAAACAGACAAAAAAAAAACAACTTAAGAACTCAGGTGCTGCGTCTGTAACCTTCAGAACACCAAAAACAAATTGCAATGCAGCGATGAAAATCAATAAAAATCAATCCAAGTGTGACCACCAGTAAACTGCAGCACTTGTTTTAAGTTAAAAAAAATCCAAGCAAAAGCGGGGCGATGCTGAGCAGGGACATGTGAAGACGTGTTATTGTGAGCTCTGCTTGGATTGAACATTTACTTAATATTCCTCTTCTCCTTCTCGTCTTTCCCGGTGTAAACGTGTCTCCAAAGAACCAAGTTTATCGCATTAGTCGTTTTTTGGTTTTTATTTACTTATTTATTCATTCAAAGCTGCTCCAAATGCCTAAATCTCAAAGACCGCGGGGTCAAGGTCAGATTTCGACATTATCATGGCTGCCATAAAGCAAACGGAGCACAGTGTGCTGATCGAGATCGACCCGTTTGTGATGGAGACTGCAGGTAAACCGCACAAGAAAATAAATAACTTGGTAAGTGATTTAAGGAACAAAACCTGGAATGTGCGAGCTGAGTTAACAAAGGTAATTGAAGACGTACAGAATGAAAACACCACATTCTCAACTCACATTGATGATCTTGAGGAGGAAGCTAAAGGTCAGGCTAACCGGCCAATAATTGTCAAGTTCCAGTACTTGAAGCTAAAATTAGCACACTGTCTACACAAGTCGCCCGAGTAACAGAGAAGACCGAAGGTTTGAGTCCCGGCAGTGGCGAGATAACTGCAGACTAGTTGGAATGGAAGAGGGACGTGGAAATATTCGAAGGCCGCAGCCAAACTGTTGAAGGAAGCGCTCGCCCTCAACTACACTCCGACACTCGATCGGGCACACAGGAGCCCTCAGCCGATGCCAAAGGATGGGGATGCCCCGAGGCCAATAATCTTCAAGTTCCACTACTTGAAGGAGAAAGTGGATGTTCTTTGAAAGGCTATGGGGGCAGGTCCAATCACCCACAAAGGCAAACACTTCTCCATCTACCCAGATTACTCGGCCGCCATCAGAAAAAAGAGGGCAGCCTTCAATGAGGTGAGAGGATAGCTACGTTGGTGCACGGGCGTGAAATACGGTCTCCTGTATCCAGCCACACTGAAGGTCACGGCCCCAGATGTTGGGCAGGTATCTTCTGATAACCCAGTCAAGGCAAAAAACTACATCCAGACCAATCTGTGCTCAAAGGAGACGGGGGTGATGGACACTTCACAGGCTGTAACAGGTATCACACGCTGCATATTAACGTTGCAGTAGTCTGCACACGCTGACATACTGTATATGTTGATTCGTAAACGCACCACACTGCAGTTGGATGCCTTTTATGTTTGTACTATGGACAATGCTAAGTGACATTTATTAAAAGAGAGACTCTATGGACATCCTTCTGTCAAAAATGATTGATGACAGGTGACCTTTGAGGAGGGGGAAAGGGGGCAGGGCTATTTTGTGTTTTGTTTAAAGTGGTTTAGGAGAGTAATGCTGATCCCCATACAACAGGTGTAACGGCTCTCCCTCCACCACACCTGCACCTCATGACACAAACAATATAATGGCATCTCAATGTTTTTAACCATGAACTGTAACCAGTGGAAGAGGAAGTACTGAGGTTTAGTACAATTACCCTGCAAAATATACACTCAAGTAAAAGTAGAAGTAGCACATCAACAATCTCACATAAGTAAAACTACTAACTTTTAAATTTCCTTTAAAGTATTTTCAAAAGTAAAACTAAAAAATCTGGGAAGCCACATTATCTACTAGGTATTATCCACCAATTAACCATCAAGTTACACCAATTAATGGTTTGTTCATTAAAGACATAAGAAACTATAACTGTGCTATCAGCTTTAACATACAATGTTTGTCTTTCATAGTGACTGAGATGAAGATCCTTTTTTCTTCACCTTATAAAAATGCAGTGCTTTTGGCGTTAGAGAAAGTACTGGGACAGCTCCAGATGAAGGTTTAAATCTTTACCTGGCTCTCCAGCTGACTCTGGCTGTCCTCCAGCTCAGAAATGCGAGCGCTGCTGTCAGTCAGCATGGTCAGCTGCTGCTGGACAGACAGCTGCAGCTCCAGGTTCTGCTCAGTGGAGCTCTGGTGTGCCAGGCTGGTGCTGTGGAGCTTCTGCTGCAGGGAGGACACCTGCCAGAACACAAGCAGTGTTGGGATGCGTTTGAAGAAAAAAAAAAAACACAGGAAATGCTGTTAATCTTCTAGACAGTGAAGTCAGTTCACCTGGTCACTTTTCTCCTGCAGCTTATTCTTGTAGTTATGGTTTAATTCCTCCATGCGCTGCTGGGAGGATTTTAGTTCTTCTCTACTTGCTGACAGAGACGACTGCAGTTCACAAATCTGGTAAAAGAATCCAGGAAATGATGGTGAATACCAACAACACCAGCTCTGGTGGCTTTAATGACTCTTTAAACCAGGTGTGCTTATTTTCAACCTTAGCAGCAGACTGAGATGACTCTTCTCTGAAACTCTCTAATAACTCCTGCTTCTCCTGAAATCAAACCATCAATATTTCTTTAGTAAGCTGTGACAAAGGATTTCAGCTCTAAACAAAAGTGTTTGTACTTTCTATGTTAAAAGCCTGAGGAGTTTCCTGACCTGTTTCAACTGGTCGAGGCAGACCTGCAGCTGGAGAGATGCTTTCTGAGCTGCATCCCGCTCTTTTTCCAGAGAAATCAACTCCTGCTTCATCTGCAACGCTCCAGACTGAGCCTCCGTCACAGACAGGTGGAGCTGCAGCACAAACACCATGTTAAAGAGCCCAGCGCTTCCAAATACATGCTCACATCAGTCAGAATCTTTAAAAGGGAAAACATCAGTTCAAAATACGCTGACACAACTTCATCAGGTCTTAATGAAATGTTTCTGACGTGCAATGTTCAAAATAGCTCAGAGATACAGATGTTTACAGCTGGTTTTAGAGTCCAGTCAGCTGCTCATCTGAGGAGTGAACCTCTTTTTTAGAGCCGTTACAAACTGCATTACTAGCAGTTTGGTGGACATAAAGATTATACATTTATATATAATATACATCTAAATATATGTGTGTGTATGTATATACCATACCAATTTTATTTATAGAGCACTTTAAACACTCACAGGGCCAAAGTGCTGAACACAATCACATAAAACAAATATGATCAATCATAAAATCAACTAACAAAATGATATATAAAATAGTAAATGATATA
>JBAMYA010005523.1:0-18074 GCA_037176975.1 Arrhamphus sclerolepis | reverse complement strand
AAAATCAGAAATCCGTCTGAACATAAACACAGTTCTAGTACTGACTATGATGTTGAGACATTTATTTTACTTAAAATATAAAATACATCAGTGTTCTGAACATTTCTGGAATGTTGCAGGAAATATTGCATGAATATTGCTGGAACATCGCTGGAATCTTGGTAGAACTGGAATATTGCTGGAATGTTGCTAGAACATATTTATAACATTGCTGGAGTGTTGCAGGAACACTGTTGGAACATTGCTGAAAAATTGATGGAATGTGACAGGAACATTGCTGGAATATTGTAGGAAAATTACTGGAACATTGCTGGAATGCCGGTGGATCATTACAAGAACATCACTGGAATGTTGCAGGAACATAATTCGAATGTTGTGAGAACATTGCTAGAATGTTACAGGAATATTGCTGGAATGTTGCAGGAACGTGGCTAGAATGTTGCAGGAATATTGCTGGAATGTTGCAAGAGTATTGCTGGATTGTTGCAGGGATATTGCCGTAATGTGACAGGAAGCTAGTGACATTAATGAGATGTGCTCCAGATGCTGGTGTGAAGCTGTTGTTCTCTGGCTTCTGTCTCTCCTTCCCATCATTCCTCTTAGGCCTTTTGTAACCTCACACTTGCTCATCAGTCATTGATTGCGTCTTCTCTTCAGCTTCTGTACTTTTATTGATCCAAACTCTCTCTTTCCAAATCCTCGTTCCTCTGCAGTTCCTCTTCACAATGAGCTGTTTGTTCTGTGAATCTGCTGGTGCAGACATGGTAATCTGTAGCCAGCAGATCCAGTCCCCCTGCTGCCTCAGAAACAAGATAAGTTTGTTGAAAAGTCTGTGTTGTTGTCTGACGTCTCCTCTCAGTAACTTTATATCCACCGTGATGGATTCATCCAGACCCAACAAAGACTTATGGCTTAATTAACTTAATGGCTCAAGTATGTGTGAATGTGTGCAGCATGTGTGTGTTTTCTGGTGAAATAAAGAATACAAAGAAAGAGCCTCATTAACTCAAAACTAAGAAGACAAATTGGAACCAGTGGTCCGATCATTCCTCAACTGTAATGATGCGGAGAGACTCCAACTGCAGCGCTCATCCTGCACGTCCTCACTGCAGAGACACCTTCATACCAAGACCTTAGAGGTGACCACACGATCTAAGGGGTGACCATGAGATTTGAGAGGTGACAGTGAAATGCTTTTTGTCAACTCTAGTCAATTTGAGTCAACTTTATTTATAAAGCACTTTAAAATCAATGCAGTTGGCCAAAGTGCCGAACACCAAAGTAATTAAAACAGATATAAAACTACTGAGAAACATCTCAAAACTGGATTCAAAAGCAAAGCATAAAAGGTGAGGTGTGTAGCTAAAAAGGAATGCAAAAAATAGGGATATAAAAGCAGAAGTGGGTCTGAAAGTGGAGTACAAATAAAGTTTGATTGATTTTCTGCTGAACCTCAGACTTTGTTCCCTTTACGTCTAGAGAAATTCAAACCACTCCTTAATACAGGAGGAAGAGGAACTGAACTGAACCAAAATCAAAGTCTTTATTGAGCTTTAGTTCCATCAAGGAGGAGAAAATGTGGTCTCAGCTGCTGTCTGATCCTAATTCTTCATGGTTCTGTTCAGCTCTTCATGTTTCAGACATCTGAAGTCCAGAAGAAACTTTGAGCAGCAGGAAGACAACTCTGAGTATGTATTCATGAGACTCATGGTCATATTTACGTGTTCCTCTCTCCTGAAGAGGAACTTGAGAGGCAGTGAGCTGAGTTTGTGAAGGAGGTGGGCATGTGGGAGGAGAGATGGGCTTTGAAGAAAGAGGAGAGGTGGACATGAAGACCAGGAGGAAGAAAAGACCAGAGACGCTTCAGTTTTCTGTGTTTCTGAACCACATGGAAGTCCTCCTGATCAGTGGATGTTCAGTGCCTATATCAGTGGATGGTGATTGTGCTCATGTGATCAGACACCTATGGAGGTAGACTCTAGGTGGCACTCAAGCTCCTCCCCCTTTGACCTCCAACTGGACAAGAACGACCACTGATCAGCTGTTTCACCATCAGAAATAGCAGTCTGATGAAAAAAGTTGGACCTTTAAACTTTTTTACAACAAAACAATCATGATTTTGTGATTTAATCTTCCATTTATATTATGAAACTTTTACAAAGGCGCTGTGGCTTTAGGACACAAAGTGTAAATGTGGGGAAGGTTTTGGTCTGATGAGCATGACATGGCATGCTCTATCTCATCTACTTCAACTTGATTTTACACTTCCGCTGGAATGTTGGAGATTCTCGTTATTTAGATGTCAGATTTATTCACATACACCTGCTAGTTGCTAAGATGTACTCATTTTAAATGAGATATGTGATCTCAGTGAGTCTTTACAGTAGGTCTTGTTCGGAAGGAGTTCAGGCAAAAACAAACACAAGAAGATTCAACGGCTTATTCCAAATGTGAGACATGGAAGCAGAAGAGCCTTCAGGGGAAACAGAAACAGATGAACAGGAGAGGAAGAAGACGAGGATGTTGATGCTCGATCAGTGCTCCCAGACCTGAAAACCTGTTTCAGCTTAGTGTCAAGATCAGTCTGGTTAATGCTGGGTTTTTTTTTCCAAAGTACTGCAACAACAGACTTTATGTTTGAATCCGTTATTATATCCTTGTTCTGGCTGTGACTCTCTGATGAAGTTAATATGCATGACTTTAAATATGGGGAAACCCAGAGACAGTCCATTTTCTCCAGAATAAACTGTGAACAAATGTTTCTAAGGGTGTTAAAATAAAAATCCATTTTGTGTACCTGATTCATTCTGTTCAGGAGTCAATAGTAAATTATTGATGAGATTTCTTTATCTATAATTCAGATTAATTATTGTGAAGCATCCTCTTAGCACAATTAGCTTCTAGACATCATGGACAACCCTGAACATCCTCTTCACAACAGAATGAGTCAGCAACAGAGTGTCTTCAGATCTCCTACAACACAGACCACTGCAACACAGACCACTACAGGAGACCCTTCATGAACACAGCTATAACCTTCTACAATCAGTCTTTGAAGAACTACTGACACAGTTCATTTACCTTCAGGATTATTAGTGTTTTTTAATTGAATTAGCCCGTAAAATATACAATAATAGCTACATAGTAATCACAGCTTAAGGATAATGATCATGAAAAAAATCCCACAAACTTTAACCCACACGCTAAATACTAATAGATGTTTTCTTGACAATGTTCTTTTCTTGTTTTAATGGCCCGTTTTTTCTATAGCTCTGATTGGTTATTGGTGGTAGTGGCATGAGCACAATCCCTCCATATGTGTTTCTCTTCAACTAACTGGTTTTGTACTGTTAAACATAAAGTGGTTAAAACAAGTGGCTTGATAAAAATGCACATGCTTTTATCAGATGTACATTGAACATTTTTATCTTTTCATACAAAACTTTTCCACAGCAGGCCAGAGATTGAGGAGGTAATCTGTAGAGATGGAAGGAAAGATGCTGAATTCTGGAAGATGATTTATCAGCGATGTCAAACTCTGTTTGTTCCTGGTCGACATCATCACCATGGCAGAGTGAACGGAGCTGAGCGCTCAGAATTTCCGCTCTCTGCTAACGGAGGTTTTCATTCATCCGCTCCGCCGCTCAAAGTCACGTCGGAACGCTCCGCTCAATTTCGCTCCCCGCTCAACTAAAATTTCAGCCCTTTCCGGTGAAATCGCTCCACGCTCGCTCAATTTTTTAAAAAAGGGAGCAATTCCTGTGTGCGTGTAGCGGCTTTGTTGTGTGACTGGTGCGGAAAAAAATCCGCTTCATTTCTACTCTGTGGTGGGGCCCGTGGATTTGTGCATGCTCAAGACTCGTGGTGTGAGCGGTACTGGAGCGAACTGAGAGGCACAGAGCGATCACTCCGGCCTTTGGATAAAAACTCGCTCCTGCTCCGACTATATTTTGAACGCTCCGCTCCTCGCTCGCTCCCCACTCCGCTCCGCTCATATGATTTGCACCATGGTTACCGACAAAGGTTACTCTTGTGTTGACATGTTTCTAGCTACTTCCTGGACTTGGTCTACAATGGTGTTTATGATGTTAAGATCCTGTTTCTGCTTTGTATTTGATCATCATGCGCTGATTTAAGGATGTAGATTAGAACTTTTTCTTTTAAAATAGCAAATTTTATAAGATCAAGACGTTTTCCCCCTTCAAACCATCACTTTTTGTTGTAAAATCACAAATTTCACAAAATTGAGACAAAAAAAGTACAATTTATTGTTGAAAAATATTAATAAAAGTCCAACTTTTTGATATCATTGGCTAGCCTCCACTCTAACTCCAAACAATAGACTTTAAATTCAAAAGTTAGTATTTTTTCTTATTAATATGTCCCTTTTCACACTGCTTCTCATTGGTTTGAATGTTTTCAGCCCACTATTACAGCATTTCCCACACAAAGAAAGGGGTTTCTCGCCATTGTCTCAGCAGCTAAATTGTGCTGACATCAGACATCAGTGGACACATATATACTGCTCCATGTGGACCGCACATCAGTGTTGTCCCCTGCTGACCTTGTTTGTGTGTCAGGACCAGCGCAGATGTCCACTTTGTGTTTGAATCAGTCATGCTGCGCCTCCAGCGCTGCTGAAAATCCACTCTCAAAAAAAAAAAATAAATAAATAAAAGAAAATCCACTCTCATGGTGACGACTGGCAGCAGCTGAGGCTGTGGAAGGGCTGCAGAGTTATGAAAAAAAAAAAATGCTAGTACTGCCGTAGCAGCAGACATTCACATCTCAGCAAACATGTGTCTGGGTGTTGGTTGGACTGTTGGAATCGTGGCAGATGGTTGTGAGGAATAGGCAAGGACAATGTTCTTAGTTAACATATGTGGAGGGTGCGGTTAGGGTTAGGAGGAATGCACGTGATGTTTTTATCTCTAGCTCCCCTTAAATACGGTGGAGACTCAGTCTCTTTAACAGCTGGTTTTATCATCATTGATGTGTGACGTAGATCCGTAAGAGATACAAGGTTGTGTAATAGGATGGAGGAGGAACTTTATCTGGTTTGGAACAGAAAATCATTGATGTATAACTATGATTTGTCAAGGTAATATTCCTTCAGTATCTTAAATTTCCTGAGCTAAGTCTTGAACTGGACACGTTGCATCTAAAGCACCTCTGAATTTAACATGAATGGACATGCTGTCATTCTATTACATGACTCTTTTATTTGATCTTAGCTGTCCATAGTTTTTTGGTGCTAAATTTGAGTTGTAGTTTATTGTCAGAGATGTGGTAGAACTCGAAGAACATCTAAGGTCGAGTAGAGAGCGGTCATGAATGGTCAGCAGGACAAAATGAAGAAGTCTGTGTGAATGCGGGCATGTGTGCTATTCAGCCTGTGGCTTTGTAAAGTTTCACAACAACAGGAAAGACAAGGTGGAAAATGAAAGGACCGAATGACAAATAGACTCCGGAGACATGAGGACGGCTTTTGTCTCAGCAGGATGTTGAAATTTAGTAAGGCAGATGGAAGCGAGGAGACAAAGACGTTCAATATCAGCAGTGATATCAGCCAGATATCTCATCTGCTGCTCAGATAAAGACCGATGTCTCCTCCGCTCTTCTGCTGCAACAATAGCTGATGGCTAGAATCAAATGAGCTCCTCTCCTGACTCCTCATAAACACAAACCACAGAGCTGAATAGCAAACAGGAGCAGAGCAGCAGAGCAATCAATGAGGCCAGGCAGTCGTTGAGGTGGTTAACTGCTCCGTCCTCATTTGTTTGTTTCCAGGGAGGCCAATGGCAGACAAAAGTAGTCCTCACAGAAACACCTGATGTCTGAATTGATTTGTATTAAAGGAGAGGTACCGAGGTGAAGGAAGAAGAGCAGGAGTTTAAATCAACACTAAACTACTTTTAACATAAATAGTTGAAATATTGTCAAGTGTGTCTGAAGAAGATGACAGGAGGAGAAAGATGCAGGTAGCAGCTGAAGATGATGGTGGAGGCCAATGAAGAATGTTGACCAGGGGTCACCATCAACTTGTCATGAGGTTGTGCAAACAATCCATTCCTGTGAACCAGGTGTTTTGTGGCAGGGAAACATCTAAGATCTGCAGAACAGTAGATCTTGAGGACTGGAATTTGAGACCTCTACTTTAGAGAGACTGCACCCTCTAGCGGTCAGTAGAGGAACTGCGGCCTCTAGCAGTTAGTAGAGGAACTGCAGCCTCTAGTGGTTGGTAGAGGATTTGCAGACTAGTGGTTGGTAAAGTACCTGCATCCTCAAGTGGTAGATAGACAAATTGCAACTTTTTTTTTAAATTTACTGGATTAAGTCAAATGTAATGCAAAAAGATGTAAATAAAATTGATGATGATCTGCTTCCATGTCTTGATCTCCAGGGTTCTAGAGCTCCATGTAGCTCCATCTGGGTCTTCATTTGGTATCTTAATTAAATAAAGAACTTCTGAACCATACATGTCATAAAATGGCATCATAACACACCAGAGTTCATGTTTAATCTTTTTTCCCTTCGTTCTCATCAATACAACACATCAGTGTTCCCAGGCATTCTCTGAAGACATTCCTAAAGACTCTGGTTCCCTCATTTGAAGGTTTCAAAGAGCTTCTTTCTGAGATTGAAATGTCTGGGGGGAAGCTCTGGAAGTTTAGAAATCACATCCAAGAAACATCAAAAACTCTCCTTTCCCAGATGAGAGCCCACGCTTCCATACTGCCTGTCAGATAAGACGTCATCTCTAAGATGCAGCTTCCGTCTGTTTGTGGTGATGAATCTGAATCTCATGTTTTCTGGTTTCCTCAGAACAGCAGAACTGATCGACCCGCAGGTTGCTCTCTGGACCAACAAACAACACCCCTGAGATGGCACATGCCACTTTGAAGTCAGGATTTTTGTATCTGTTCTGCCTCAGGGCAACTCTGTCCTGTTTCTCAATTTTCATCTTTTTCCTCTTATTTAGTGTATCATGCTGAATCACTATGGAGTTAGAACAGTCTCAACAGGCAAGAATGCACAGCACGATGCGCAAATGCACAGGACAAGATTCGTAAATGCACAAGATGATCCATAATTGCGCACGACATGATTCGCAAATGCACGACAAGATTTGAAAATGCGCAAGATGATTTGTAAATGCACAGGACAAGATTCGCACATGTATTTCTGATGCACACACAAATATAACTCGATTTACAAACAGCTTCTGGTCTGTGGACTTTGCTGCATTTGCGAGTGAATTTTGAGACTCCCCTGCCGTGACTCCAACTCACAAATGTATTTTTTCTAACAAGAATGATCTGCAGACAATCAGATATCTTCCTTGTTTCAGCCAATCAAGAGAACGCATCCTACGTGGGAACCAATTTATTGACGATCCAATCACATTAAACCATTCAAACAGTGCTATCTTTTGTCAAAAAAGTAATATTTTCAATCAAAGAAAAAGGCTATTCAAATGCAAAATTCAAATGTATATATTGATTCTTTTCGATTGAGGTGAAAAAGTAAAGTTTTTTTGTTGTTTGTTTTGTTTTTACACAAACATCCCGCAGTGGGCGGATGCTTTCCCATTGATGAGACATGTTTTAGAATGACGTCTTTCTGACAAGCAAGTCATAGCTGTCAGTGAGCTGAGGAGTGGTGATGGAGCAGAGGAGCTCCAGAAACCTACATCACTGACATCATCGTGTCCATGTACACACTTCTTCGCTGGCGATCACTCCAGGTTGGGGGTCCACCGGGTCGATACCTGGTTAAACCCCCATCCCGAGTGGACACCTGGGGATGCCGCCCAAGACAGCGGCAGCATCGCCAGAGAGCACCGTTGCTGCGTCCGCGGACGCCCTCGTTGTGCTTAGTTCGGTTATTTCTGCCCCACACAAGTCATGATCCGAAGACGTGTGTACATCAGGGGCCTCAAATTGATCCATGAATGGGCTGGTGTGGCTGCAGGTTTTTGTTCCAACCATGCAGCAGCGGACACGGGTGTCTGCGGAGGCCGGCAACGGTGCGCCAGCGATCTCCAGGGGACCACCCAGGACAGGGGTTGACCAGGTATCGACCCGGCGGAACCCCAACCTGGAGTGATTGACAGCGAAGAAGTGTGTACATGGATGCAATGATGTCAGTGATGTAGGTTTCTGGAGCTCCTCTGCTCCATCACTACTCCTCAGCTCGCTGACAACCATGACTTGCTTGTCAGAAAGACGTCATTCTCAAACATGTCTGACCAATGGGGAAGCATCCGCCCACCGCGGGATGTTTGTGTAAGAACAAACAAACAAACAAAAAAAACTTCATAACTCCTTTCACCTCAATATATATCTACACACACACTCATATCTGGGCAGATGTCAAATGTAAAAGAGAATAATGCCCTATTTAAGACGAGTAAAAATCAAACAATCTGTTTCCCAGTGCTGAAACTTTCATGTAAATTAAAACTGGAATCATCATATTCAGCCTTCCAAAGTGTACAAATATCAAAGCAGCAGTCAAGAACTGGGGGAACTGTGGAACAGTGGGGTCTCTTTTGATCAATAAGTCCCAAGCATTGTATCGCTGCCACTTGAACAGACAAATGAACAAGTCAGAACGGGCCTCTTGGGTTTTTGGATCTTTTAGAGGCATGCTCTGCTGTTTTTTGCTTGTAAGTTAACATGACTATTTATTTTTAGATCATCCATCAGCCTTTAGAAGTTGTGACAGCTAGTTTCTTTTTTACAGTTCCACATGATGAATGGAAAGGTTTTCCAGGAGGAAACTTTCATGCCATAAGCCTGCATTTTGTGATTTCATGGGTTGCTTCTCCTTTTTAATCATCTACTGTTTTATTGTTTTATTGTTTATTAAGATCCCCATTAGCTGCAGTAGAACTAAAGCTATTCTTACTGGGGTCCAACAGAGATATCTGATTCATAATTACTTCAAAAAGTAATCCATTATCACTAATAACTTCAGATATTCATCAAATAACATTGTTTTATAGTGTTCTAAGAACCATTTAATATATTTCTTTCTATTTATTCTTTTATTTAAAAAAATTGGAAACATTAGCCAATCTACTGTGTATGTGTGGGGGGAACATCAATGTCCATCCATGTCCATCAGTGAGCCTAAACTGGATATAACAACACTGATTTCTTTATGCACCAGTCAGTCATAACATTATGAAGACTCGCTTAATATTGATCAGGTTCTCCTTTTGCTCCCTGAAGAGCTCTGAGCAGTCAGGGTTCATACAATGTCCATCTGAGGCTGTTATGGAGTGTGTGGCTCTGCGATGTTAGCAATATATGCTCTGAGCCCCTGTGGGTTGTCGGGGGAGGTCTCCGTGGTTTGGGACTGATTTCCACAGATGTCTGCCTGAGAGATCATACTTGCATCTAGACAGATGCTGCATCTGAAAATGAGACAGAGGGCCTCTTCATCCAGGAGGCGGTGCCAACTGCTGCTTTTCAAACCGCCTCTGCGCACAGTTGGTTATCACTACAAGCAATCAGAGCAATGAACAAGGTGATATATTAAAAGTGACGCAAACTCGTCAACGGGTAGGTTTTCGTGGAGAGAGACGTCAATATAATGAAAATTGAATCCAACAATTCTTGCCAATTTTACAGCAAAATTTGAAAATAATAGGTGTGCTCAAACACTCAACCAATATTGGTGAAAAGCACAAGTGTTCATTCTGACAGATATACATAATTATGTTAGGTTTACTTTTTGAATAGCTTCCTTTATTGTTAGAACAAGTTCACCAGATACCCCTTATCATTTGTAAATGAGATGGGCCTCAGCCAATACAACCCTAAGAGACTGTCATAGAAGTCCAAGTCCAGCTTAAACCACCACTGTTTACCATCCAGACTATGTCACAGCTCTGGTGTCATCATGTCAGGCCCTCTGGAGATGTTCTACAAGGGTAGACTAATCTGACTGGCTAGGGAAGACTTTTGGGCATAATCAATGAGCCTCAACAGAGGGTGGTTCTGTTGAGCAAATTCATATTTGCTAGCAGTATGTCTAGATTTCTAGGCTAACAGATGCTATCAGGTCCCATTAGATTGCTATCGGAAAAGTTTGGAGTCTACATATATGTTATTTAAGCACTTTTTAAGCAGTTTTGATGCTGGTGGCTTCAAGTATATAAGTATCCAATTTGCGATGAAATGCATACACATTTCACATCAAGTGGAAACGAACTGAAGTAGTACCTTAAATATACACCCCATGTAGTCACACATTAAAATGTGATAGACAGGTGGATTTGAGATAAATACACAGATGCCTCAATGAAATTCTAGTATGACTAGAAATAATACTTAATAAAGCTGCATAAGCTGTCTAAGTGAATCAGCTCATGCAAACCACTGTGGTGTGCTATGGATGGAGAGGAACCCCATAGATGATAGTAACATATAAAGATAAAGGTCTGTTATGTACCAAATATAAACAATAAATACAAGCTTCAGGCTGTCACTGAATGGTGCATACTGTACCATGCATCATTTGTGAGTGGCATGCAGAGCTGCCTGTGCCACCAAACACACACTACTCTTATTATCACATCACTTACTTCTGTTTTCAAATTTAGTTAACAAAGCAGAGTGACATGGTTTACTATAATGAAAGCCTGCTCAGATGCATGCGTCATAAACACGTGTAATTCACATAAATATAATTATTTTCTGATGACGTACAGGCCACCTGGAGGTTTGGTGTATAACAGCAGGCCAGTAAGCAGATTTTTTTTTTTTTTTTTGCTGACTTTGTAAGAAATGGGGGGTTGACAATGACTTTGCCCATTCAGGACTATACTTATAGCAGACCTCTAATCTGCTTTAAAGCCATGCGGATTTACAGCTGCGGGAACACTAGTCATCTCAGCCCAAAGCCACATGTTTCAGCTTTAATTTTAATTCGCCCTGACCGATAGAAAGATTTAAACGCATTTAACCTGCTTCCTCAGTTAGATCAGCTCATTTAATCTATGAACATCCATTCATTTCATTTCACAAACAGGGTGTTTGTGAATAATGAACATTTCAATTCAAAGCTCTTCTGCAGTTTTTCTTTTATATCTAAATTACAGCGAAGTGTTTGATTCGAGTCCAGACTGAAATTTCCAAGAAGCTTTTGGTTCATTAACATGTACAACATTTTCTGTAATTAATCAAAATGGCAGACAATTAATGAAGCTAAACTTCTCAAAGTTGGAAGTCACATTACAATAGCAAAGCTTAACAGGATGTGAAATCATCCACTAAAAACAAATATACATTCTCAAGTTGACGCTGCATACCACACTGCACAGAACATTAGACAGATAATAACTATCTAAACATAATGTCTAAGGCAGTTCTAGCTTGTAGTTCAATGTACACATATACATTTCCTCAGGTTTGAGATTTCTGTGAAATACCACATAGACACTGTCCAAAAGCTCTCTTTATCGAGCTAGAAAAGCCTCAATAGTCAAATGCGCTGGGCAATTCACAAATGTGGAGTACAATTTACAAATGCACAGGGCAAGATTCACACGTGTACTTCTGATGCTCACACAAATATAACCTGATTTACAAATGGCTTCTGGTCTGTGGACTTCGCTGCATCTGTGTGTGAATTTTGAGACTCCCTGGACGTGCCTTAACTCAAAAATGCATTTTTTTTTAAAAACACAGAATGATCTGCAACCAATCAGGTATCTTCCTTGTTTCAGCCAATCATAAGAACGCATCCCATGTGGGAAATGATTTGCTCATAAGCCAGTCACATCAAACCATTCAAACAGCGCTATCCCAGACAGCACACATACATCTGGCCGATATCGGCCATAAGACATCGTCCTGCTAATTATAACATCTGATTAACATTGGCCAAACAAGTTGATCATTTCTTATTTTCCCAGATCATTAAACTTGTGGGTTTGGTCGGAGTTGCATCGGAGTTGCATTGGCATCAGAAATACACGTGGGAATCTTGTCCTATGCATTTGTGACTATTGACAGTCTTCTGATTCCACACTTTTAATTCATGACTTTACAGCTGGTCTAAAGGGGTGGAGATTGCCCTACCTTTTCATAGGCACACTAGATTCAGCATGATTTTAAATTAGGTGGAGATAAATATCATGAAAATAATCCAGCTCTGATCTGGGACTGTGATGTGAAAGTACTGGAACAGCTTATTGAATGACATTTTCAGACTTGATAGACAAAGTCACAGAGCTGTGTAAGGTCAAAGTCGAGTTGAGAGGAAAAAGTCTTTAACATTTTCCTTGAGTAAAACGTTTCCTTTAAGTACTTTGGTCTGGCTTGTTAAATAAACAACATGTCGTTGGAAAGAGCAGACAGGAATGGTACTGGTTTTTGGGAGAAGCACTGATTGGACCTCCTAGTGTGTTTAAAATGTGCAGTGAATTTCATCTGTTTGTCGTGAGGCTGAGTGGCTTATGTTCAAATATTTTCAGAAAAAAAATGTGTTTTTCATGAAACTTGTATACACCCAGAGTTCCCAGTCAATGGAAATGAATAGTTTAGACTACAATTAGTGTTAAAGACCATTTCTACATGCATTTTCCACACTTCAACATGCACAACATTTTATGGCCCCTTTTGGTTTCCATGGCAAACCCCATAGCAACCTATTGACAATAACACATTTACCCCACAACATCTACACATGTTTAAACACAAAATCACAATATTGTTTCTGTCATAAAACTGTCTCGCAGCTCTGGCATTTAAAGCTTTTCTGAGGCCTTGCTCACAGTTCATTCTCTTGGCAGCACAAAGGCCAAGAGAGATACTGCGAGAGAAGCTCTGGACTTCAAGTTTGACCTTATGAGTGACCAGGAGGAGAGGAACCTGGTTGACAGTGAAGAGGCTGTAGAGGAGGAAGTGCCAGAGGTTGATCGTAACCCAGAGAGAGGTCCCAGCTGAAGCTGTGGTCTCCTTTCAGTCCAAAAATGGAAATTCTCCCAGGGTGTCATCTCCTCTTGAGAAAAGAGGTCAGGAGGGAGATCAGTCTGAGCTGGAAGGAGGGCAAACGGTTCAAGAAAAGACTGTTCCTTGAAGAACTTGGCAAAGGTGGAGCCCTTCATTGACGGGTGCTGACACCTTCCATGAACACTTCATTTGTTTGAGACATGCAAGCAACAGCAGAAACACCCACGGCAATCAGAGAAGGAGGAGGCAAAAGAAAAAGGTGCCAACCTAGGAATATATAAAAAGAAAACCCCAAACAAACAAGCTTTGCGTGTAACAGACATGGTGTCAATAGTCGCAAAGAGCATGTAAAAACCTCAATACGGTATATCGCCCAACATGTTGATGAGTGTTACGGCCCTTGGGCCTTTCTCTGTGCTTATGCAAAACTGAGATAATTCTTGCACCGTAGTGATTGGCTCCTGTTCATGTGCTGTGCTGCTACACCAACTAAGTACAGAATGCAAATGACGCTGCTCCGTTACCACCTGAGGATTGGCTCCTCCAGTCCACAGCCCACCTGTGGAGCTGCTGAGTGGAGGGTCAGCACCTGTACCTGATTCTGCTGGCAGCATAAAATGACCTGGACACCTTTGGACTGTGTGCGGCTTGTAGTTGTGCTACAGCTTGGTCCATCAAATTTTTGGATGTTATTATTATGATCTGTGTCTTTAGGACAGATATGGATGTTAGTTGTTTATTGTTCTTAGTTGTTGTTTCGTTTGGTCTTGTACGCCTTTGCCCTTTTGTAAGCACGTTTCATGTTGGTTTACATTGCTTTTTCTGTTCATTGTCGTCATAAATAAACACCTCAAACTCCCTATTCACCATCTGGGAATATTTTATGTTATGGTCTGCTATCCTGAGCGAGGCCGGTTGTAACAATGAGGATAAAGCTGAGAAACATTGGGATGATGCTTGGATGATGCTCTTTAGAGCAACATTAGAAAAATTGAAATGTCTTAAAGTCTTATTTTTGTAATATAGTTTTCCCTATATACATTTGGTTTTCAATAAATAAATTATACTGGCCAATTTTAACTGCCAACTGACAATTTAACTTTTAAAAAAAGTGATTTTGGTAAACATTTCAGTGAAGTAAATAGTACAATGAGTTTAATCTTATTTGTTATAGCCAAAATAAAATGTATGAAATATGATTTTTTTTCCCCCTAAAACAACAAGTGGTATGAGCACAGGTAAAGAAGGCACAGCAAATATAAGTTCAAAACTTAAAATGTTCACAAGAAATTAAGTCAATAAAAACAATATCTAATAGAACATTAGGTAATAACAATTATTTTGGATTTGTACTGGAATGAAATGATCCCAGACAAAAGTGACCGGGAACACTACAAGTGTCAGCTGAAACACTACAGGAGAGCTAGCACTTAGTCATGTGAAAAAGGAAAAAAAAAAGAAAAGAAAAGAACAGAATTCTAATTCTGAATCCACTGTTGAATATTCCCCAAAACATACTGGAAATAAATAATAAAGACCTTAGAGGGTTGTGACAGGTTTCTTGAGCATGAAACAGTAAACATCGAACTAGATTCTGAAAGCATAACTGGCTGCGAGTCTTTGAAAAATGCCCAGACAGCTCTGCTGAACTATATTGGACTCTGAGCTTCAGACGAGAGTGTCAGAACTCCATGTGCAGAGACTTCACACTGACTCTGCAGGCCATTATCCAGATCCTTCTGACCAACATGAAAGCCTTGTGGAACTTGTGATGACTCAGAGCCATTCAAAAAGACTTCAGAAAACTTAGTGAGATATCAACAAAAACAAAGCTTTCCCTTCTCGGCTTTGCTCTGTTCCAAAGTAAAATGGGGACAGCACCATAATGACCCGACTGGCAGCCACTCAGTTCTCCCACTGTAGCATCATGAGTGAAAATGAAATTGATTTGGAAATCCTAGGCTGGAATAGAAGGGATTATTGAGCTGATTGTACTAATACCATGTGGCCATCCCCCATACTTATCCCTCACAGTTTTTTGATTTTTACACTAATTTTGTCTCTATTTTCTGGTAAGAGCTCTTCCATCCTAGTTCATCTTTACATGTTTTTATTTCTTTAACATCCTCACAAATAAACTACACGTCCACATGCCTGATTTTATATTTACAGTCCACGTCAAGTTAATTCAAAGTGAAACAGTTTAATGCTGCCATTGAGAAAAAAATAAGAAGAAGTTGTAGACTGATAGATAGAGCTAGAGGGAGAGGAGTAATGCCTGAGGAGACTCTAAACTGTAAAAGTAGAGGAAGAACTCTGAATTGATGGGCAGTGCAGTGACCTATGGATTGCAGAAGCACCGCAGGGGATGGATATCATGCTACATTGTTTCTCAGCTGCACAGAAATCTAGAAATTGATCTGTTTTTCATCAGTATTCTTCCATAAATCTGGAATACAGCCTGTATGACCAAAGTTTCACTTCTCCAAAGACACTGTGTCTGTGGAAATTAATACAAGAATTAATACCTGGAGTAAATTTCTATTATGATTTAATGTGGATAAATTGTTAATTTCAAGACAGGTTAAAGGAACTGTGGTGGAATTCAATGCTTTACTTGTAATGGGAAAAAAATTATTATTTTTTAAAAGTAATTATCATTTTGAGCGCACTCTTCTTGAGATAAACAGTAATAATTACAGGTTAGTTAAATTGAATATTCATTACTGTAGGTCAACAAATACTCCAAATGGTGTGATATTACCGACAACTGTGAAACTTTGTTTTTTATTTATTCTTTTCTCTCTCAGCTATTAAACATCAACAAATAGGTACATTTTTCCAAGCAGTTATGTTAAAACATAATGACAGTGTGCAGCTAGTATTATCATTATTATTATTATCATTGTTGGTGTTGTTATGCATTATCATTGATAATAACAATAATAATTATAATGATGATAATAATAATAATAATAGCTGCACACAACAAGGCGTTAGGAGAGCTGTGGATAAACTACAGTTCCCACAATCCTCAATAAACTCATGTAACATCATAAAGAAGAGTGAGACAAAATATCACCACAACCACATTGATAACATGATATAAGTATTACTGCTGAAGGCTGTTTCTTTTTGTTTTTTTTTTACAAGCCACTGAATCATGGGGTGTGTTTATGTTGACCATATACTGGACTACTATGCATAAAAACGTTCTGAATATTTTTAAAAGATTGGTATACATAATGAAATCCTCTCACATCCACAGACGATAAAAGCCACAGTTTTAAGATTGCAGTTCCTGCTTAAATTTTGCCTCGACAGTTTTCACGGTGGCTGCAGCAGTATTAACTAAATTTGCTAACAGCTAGCTGCTACTACTTACTGATTGTGGTAAAGTACAAATTCTGTAAAGTGATTTTTCACAGCTGTTGTGCCATTGTGGTAGGCCAGATTAGGAAAGCACTTTTGGCAGCCTGCCTTTGTCTTTTCATCACTCAGTTTTAAGTGGTGTCACACAGCTGATGTCTTTGGCATGTTGATTTTGTTTAAACAGTCAAGGTGAACAGGAGCGCCATGGTGGCTGATGTTCAGTGGCCAGTGAGTCAGTGCGTTGTTCCACTGTGGCCAGATATGGCACTAAAACTTATAACATGCTGAAAAAAATGCATTTTGCATTTCAGCTGTTTACAAAACCAAAAAAAGAAGGAAAGAAAAACAAAAGGATATAACAAAATAGAAAATTACTGTCCACCTAGCAAATGCCCAGATATCCAAATATCCAGGTTAACTCCTTGAAAATTGATATGATTAGACAGGTTGTTCTGATCCAAAACTGTTGCATTTATCCATCCATGTACTAAAATATCCTTTAATCTAAATATATTGGGCATGAAGAGCTTTGACTAACACTGAAATTCTGTGATTAGAGTCTGCAACAACTGGCATCTCCAACTACACACCATTGTCATGCCCGCTCCTTCCCAGCTACCACGGTCAGTGTCACCAGCCTTCTGGTCACTGGTCCCAAAACTACAACTCCCAGAATCCCTCAGTTCTCCTCATCATGGACTGCACCTGTGCCATCATCATCTTCATGTGCTTCACCTGGCCTCCTACCTACATTTACCCTGCACAGACCCAGCAACAGCGTGTTGTATTGATTAGCGTGTGAATCCCAACACATCATACTCTTTATCTTTGCGTGCGTCTCTATGCACACTTTACCTCTGAGGATTAAATCCTTCTTGTTTTGAGAATTCTGCGCTGTTGTCCGCCATTTGCTTCAAGCCTGACAACCATGTGTTTTCTCTTGGATTTGGAACCACCTGATTTGGCAGGAACGTAACACATGATCTACTTTCGCTACAACAGAATGTGCTGGGATATGCAGCTAATGTGCTGCATCTGAATAATTGTGGTTTTGTTGTTGAGAAAGCGCAGCTCTTTGGAGTGTAGCAAACACACACATCAGCAGTCAAAATGCATCCATCAGAGTTCAATAGTTCGGGTTTTAAAAATGCAAAACAGTTGCGTTCTTAGTCATTGTGCATCGTCTTCGAGGTTGAATTCCAGTAACACTATATCTTTAGTGGGGTGGGAGCCTCAAGCAGGGTTCACATGCTGTATGTCTAACTTTAAATTAAAGGTAGAGTTCTGAACTACTTTATGACAAAGATCCTTTCGGGCGAAGCACGAGTGCAGAATCACCCTCTCTGAAAGTAACAAGCCAGTGCAGATAATTGACCCAGAAAAGTGCAAACACTGAGTCTGTGTCGTCAATGATTTAATAACCAATTGCCAATTATCAGTGTTTCTCCTGACATTGCAACCTTCGCCTTAAGGGCTTTGCAGACACATGCTCTGAAAAAACAATCGAAAAGTAGACCACAGTAGTACAGAAACAGCTGAAAGAAATGTGGAGATGCTTATATTTTTCATCTTTTCAGAATGTTAGTGTGTCTTTGAGATGTAGAAGTGTTTGATTTCACTTGCGGGCGTCATCCTGGATAAAATAATAATAATAATAATAATAAAAACAATAATTACAACAACAACAACAACAAAAGAAAAACTCAGTGAGGACTTAAGAGCACACACTGAAAT
>JBAMYA010005512.1:0-18074 GCA_037176975.1 Arrhamphus sclerolepis | reverse complement strand
TTAAAGCAGCTGCTCTCCACCTCAGTTATTCCACCTTAAAGCAGCTGTTCTCCACCTCAGTTATTCCACCTTAAAGCGGCAGATGTCAGAGGTGACCCAGACGTTTCCTCCCAGATGTTCTGCTTCGAACTTCAGGACTTCAGGTCCTCCAGGTGCTGGAACCAGTCTGAGCCTGACAGCGTCTGACAGCTCTGACTAGCAGGAGGACGTCTTATATTTTGTCCTGCTTCAGTTATAGAACAGAAAGAAAAGTCTGGTCGCAGCTCATTAAGAAAAGGTCTTCTGGCTGATCGTGGAGACTCTGATTTCATTCACGCTGTCACACGTGGACAGGACGGCTCGTCTTAGCAGTCCAACGAAGACTGTCCATAAAAGACCTATTTCCAGTTAGTTTCAGCGGGGTTTATCTGGCTGTAGACGTATTCGTGTGTTTGTGCAGCCTGATTAATTGCTGCTGTTGCAGCCCCTTTGAAGTTGTTTGCATCCATTTCCGTCTCGGTGGTAAATGATTCTGGAACAATACGGGCCTGTCAGTCAGCCAGAAGAATCCTCCTGTTGGAAGAACTGGCAACATCATGTACCGACGCTGCTAATGACGGTGAAAAGCCAAACCGAAGAAAAACACGAGCAGATACTGACGGAGCAAACACCTACGACAGCATTTCTGACAGCGACTGTTTATTTCTGCCATCAGGGCCTCAGAGTCATTGTATGTCGTCCAAAAAGATGTCTAAATATATTTGCTGGGTGTTTTATACACGGGGTGAAGGCACCCTGGATGTGATGTTTAAATCATCAGGAGTTCATCTTTATTTCATCTTGTTTTCCATCTTCACAGGTTCCCTCTTTATCCTCCCCTCCAAACTACTTTGAACTTGTTTTTATCACGTTGCCTTTGGGAGGCGCCTGCTCGTTTCTCCACTGAGAAGTTGAGCTTCAGGCTGAAGATTGAAGGTGATGAGTCATGACCCAGCGTTGGAGGCCTGGGACTGATCTGAGGTGAAGATGAAAAGCAGCTAACACACCTGAAGAGCTAAAGAGCCTGAAGCTGCGCTGTCGCACGTGAGTCTGTTGCTTGGACGACGCCTTTTAGTGCCGAGTAATTCATCAACAACGGATCCAAGCTGTCGTTCTGAAGCAGCAGTCATGACCATCGTCTCAGTTACCATCTGCTGTGTAGTTAAACTCTTTCTTTTTCCTTCTTTTCTTAAAATCAGAACTTTTCTTTAAGGAAGCAGAGTTTTGTGGTAAAATTGAGAATTTTGCAAGAGTACGAGTTACAAGTGTTTAATGTAAAATATTGACTTAAAATTATAATTTAATGTTGTAAAATCCTGAGCTTTGTATTTTTGTAACAATGTTTGCTTTAAAATCAGATTTTTAGATGTAAAAACAACAACAATAATAATAATGATAATAATAATCTGCCTGAAAAAATTAAGACATTTTAAAAGAGACTTTTTTTTACATAAAATTATTGCATAAATGTTGTAAAATATAAATTGCAAATTTTGTACAACAATAACTCAATTTTTTGATGTAAGATCACAGATTTTGCAAAATCATAACCTTTTTACTTAATACCAAATCTTTTTGTTGTAAAAATTGTAAAATAACTCACAAAATTGAAACTTTGTCATTTAAAATCATGTATAAAAGTTACTCATTTTTTGGCAACATCACAACTTTTTCTCAAAAAATATATTTTTGTCAATTTTTTAAAAACAAATTCTCAGTTTTTGTTTGTTTCGTAAATCATTTTTTATGCCTTAAAAACGTTTGCCGGCCACGCCCCTCCAGATGTCACAGCGGCTGCGTGAACTGGTTCTTTGAGACCACTGCTTCTCCTTCCATCCTGCCACTGGGCTCAGAAGAACATCCAAAACATCTGCTTCTGCAGAGACCTGCACACCTGCTGATGATCAAGTCATAAAGGACTGATAATCAGCAGCAGCTGACTGTAATTTACCCTCTTAAACAGGAAGTGGGTACTTAGAATTCCCAACAAAGTTTTTTCTTTGGCTTCATTTTGCTCACTAAACAATGTCTCAGTGAAACAAGTTACATGTTGTCGCCCATCCGAGGTTGTATTTTCTTATTTACAAAACATTTTTTCCATAAAAAGACAGGACTGAAAGGCATGGGCTGAGTTTTTGCACAACTGTAGATCCAGTTTGTAAAGAATAAGATGGTGTCAAGTCATGTGCCCTGGTGGTCCAGTCTGCTCAGAAGTGTGCAGTTTCTGGCAGTAATAAGAGAAAGCTGGAAAACAAAAGTGGTGGGCTGCATTGATCGGCTGTAGCAATAAAACCAGTGATTGAAGTACTTGTTGGGGTGTATGGGTAAACATGGCCTTTGAGCTTCAATCAAGTGAAAATATGTGGTTGTCCAAAATCAAAAAAAGGAAGCTTGGCTTGGTATGAAACCCCGGAGATGCCATGTAACATGGACTGATGTGCTCTGCATGCAGACTGAATCTAAATCCTTGGACTCTCTGAGGAGCGAGATATCCCTTCCTTTTTAAGAACAGAGGATGTCTACATAACACATGACACCTCGGCGATGCAGGTGAGAATAGCGCTTTGATTTCCTCCACACAGACGGCCTCTCTCTGTTCTCATCGTGCTCTTTGAAAGTTCTTATCAGAAAGCAGATGTGTGATTCTGCTTGATGCAGCTCCTGCCTGTGCTCATTAGATACTCCGCTGGTGTGCAACTATGAGCCGGTGTGCATTTCTAATTGTATCAGTCTGTCTCTGTGTGAATAAATGTTTCACTAAAGGTTCACCAGTGCTAAAGCCACAGGCTGGAGATGCCTGCTATTTGAATGACAGCATTAATGGCATTTACATTGTCAAAAGACAAAAAAAACATACCTGAACTCTTTGGTATTAATTGGATCTACATTAAACTGCCATAAAATGATCTGAATGTCATCTGTGTAACAATAACTGACAAACGAATGTCTCTGGTAACACAAACTACCATAAATGCTGTCTTTACTGAACATGACCATGGTTCTCAGTTGAGAACTCAGACTAATTAAATGAAAGCTAATTATTAATTCAGTGTCTCATAACAAGGGCAAACGGCCCTTCACAGGGGTCCCCCAGGTCTATGTGCTGGGACCCCTTCCCTTCTTTTTTTTAACATAAACCACAGATTATCTGCTCACATCATTGCTATGCTGATGATATCCACCTGTACCCACCATGTCCTCCACATGACTCCACAGTCTTGGTCTGGACCCCTGCTGACCTTGCTGATATCATTTTAAGGATAAAGGGACACCACCTGCAGCTAAACTTCTCTAGTGTTGGGTTCATTTAGTTATTTATTTATTTCCGAGCCACGATTCAACGTATGTTCAGTCACTGTGTAACATTCTGTCAGTTAATTATCTACTGATTTCACGTTTCACAATATCACTGGCATGTAAATATTCGACAGTGTGACCCCAGCATAAATCTACCAACCAGTCTGTCCATCATGATGTTAAATCAGTACTGACTCCTCCCCTCAACTAGTGAGGAACGTATGTGTCATCATTGACGACCAGCCAATCTTCCATTGATGATATTGCTGCGACCTCTTGAAAATCAGGCCCTGCTTAAACCAGTAAGCCACCCAACTCTGAGCATGGCCGGGGTTTGTGAAACCATTACAGATGTTCCAGATCCCATAAAAAGCTCACATCACACTGCTTCTTATGAACTCCAATGGCTACCGGCGTCCAGGTCCAAGTCACTGACGCTTTATTTTTCTAGTTTGGCACCTCTGCTACCATCTACTAGAACTCCATCTTAATGACTTACATCCCAGTCGATCCCTGTGTTCCCCACGAGAACATCGGCCAGCATTGCCATGTCTGTGCACAGTGCAAGCCCAGTCCAGTCAGCTCTGGTTGGCAGTTCTCTGAAGGTGCAATGAGTTTCCAAAGGTTATAAGGGCAGAAGGGTCCCTCAAGAATCTCTTGAAGACTCACCTCTGTGGAACTGACCTTCTCTCCTAACATACTGACATTCCCAACCCTCACCATAGTCTGTTCCACTTTTACTGCACCTGTCTGTCTGCACTCACTGCTTCATCCTTTAAAACTCCCTTCTCTGGACTTCATCCCTTCTTCAGGTCTCTTTTCATACTGGAGCTTCAGTTAAAGCCATGATTTGTTTGCTCACCTGAAGTCTAGTTAATGACACGAGTTTGGAGGAGCTGATTAAAGACGTATGAAAACATCTGAAATTTATTGCTCTTGTCTGCAATCATAACTGACAAAATTGATAAAGATGTGGTAAATGATACAGAAAAGCGTCCCTTTAGAATGACATTTATTTCAGTAAAGTTCCATAGCTACATCTCAGCTGTGCAAATGTGGTGATGTACTTTGTTACAAAGCAGCATGCTCACTCAGCAAACTCTTCAGTGCACAAATAAAGGTTGAATTTCTTATTATAACCTGAGCTATTATTTCCTTTCCCTCTGAGACCAATTCATCTTGCTCTGAGACGTGTCCTACGTGGTTATCTAACTGGTCCTTGATCAACTCTAAGGAGCAAAGAATTTTAGGAATGCAAGTGCCAGTGCTGCAGCCGTGCACATTCTTTATTATCAGGACATTTCTCAGAATAATATAGCTATGATGGACAGCAACTGTAATGTCCTCTTTGTCCTTGCAGCCAACCCATTCTCACTGTAGCAGCCTCAGATACAACTATATTTGTTTGTGTCCCCTCCCTGTCCTTACAGCACAGCACAGAGACACGTTAGTCCTCTCGGCCATTCTCTCAGGTGACCCTGAGCAGAACTGGAGTGGGTATGGGAAAAGGCTGAGTGGATGCATGAATGGATGGAGGGACTGGGTAAACATGTTGAATTAATTGTATTTCTTCAGTGATGAGTACAGGATTCATTCTGGGTCAGAATCTTGACCCTGTTAAAAGGTAATATTCTGCCTTTCCATGTTTTCTAGCTCCTCTGCAGTGATATTATTATTAATATTATGATTATTACTTTATGTCTAGCAGACGTTTTTATCCAAAGCGAGTTACAATAGAGGAAATACAATCAAGCCACAGCAACGTAGTAAATTAAGTCGAGTTAAATCAGCATTCAGGTGAGTGCAGCTGGACACGATTCAAGCGGAGGTTACAAAGTTAAAGAGATGACACAGCTATGATAGAAGGTATTCTGGGAAGAGGAGAGTTTGAAGAGCTTCTTGAACCTTCGTAGGAGCGACGGTAGTAGAGGACATGAGACAAGCTGAGATACGTGCAGAGATTCTGGTTTCATCTGGTGGGAACGACAGTTGTGTATCATCTGCATAGCAGTGGCATGAGAAACCACGTGACTGGATGACATGGCCCAGAGAGGTGGTGTATATGGCAAAGAGAAGGGCTCCAAGCACCGAGACTTGAGGCACCCCTGTGGAGAGGTGGTGAAATGAACGTATTTTTCTTTCCCATGAATGAATCCCCAGTAGGAGAGTATCAGAATCAGGAAATCGTTAAGCCTGAGATGTCCATCTTTGAGCGTATAGAGAGTAGTATGGTGGTTAGCAGTATCCAAGGCAGCAGAGAGGACGAGAAGGATAAGCACCAAGGACAGATTCGCTGCCCTTGCTGCTCTTCGAGCTTCAGTCACAGACAGCAGAGCTGTTTGGGGGGAACTGGTCCGTTCTGAAACCAGACTGGTTTATGTCAAGAACATCATTGTTTGTGAGAAATTCGGTGACCTGCTTAGAAACTGCCTGTTCACTGACCTTGGGAAGGAAGGGATGAATTATCATGAATTATCATCGTTGATGTGACTGGAGGCTCAGATAAATGAGGTAAACTTGTGCCTGGTGCCTCCTCATTTTCCCAGCATTTCAACATAAATAAACTAAGTTCCTCTTCCCTCCTTCTCATTTTGATTTTCCAAAAAACAAACTAAACACAGATTATTTAAACTAAGTGGTCTGTGTAACTTGATATGTGCTGGCACAACTTCAGGAACCAAATCTTTTCTTCTTTAGAAAATGTGAGAGTGGAAACAGAACCCAAAGTTTGTGAGGCTATCAAAGACCTCATTCTTCAGTTGAATTCAAGGGGCTACGTCTGGCTTCCTAAACGGTCCTCATGTCAGCAGTTCCTTCAATGACCACCAGGGGCTGGCTGCAGAGAGATCATCACGCCTTCCATGAAGGGACAGAGAAGCAGTGTAAGTCCTTTGGTTCTATACTATTTGTAATCTGTAGCATCACAGTAGTGCATGACAATCGTTTTGAGGGTAGAAATGACGTAATATTAATGACCGTGTTTGCAAAAAAGCCCTAAATGCAATGTATTGCTGCCACCTAGTGGATAAAAATAGCAGTATCATTGGAGTACATGTGTAGCTCTATTAGGAATATGTTGTTTTTTTTGAATGACATCTTCATTGTAGTAGGATGTACATATGTTTATTTCTGCTGCAAAGTTGGACTTTTTAACACGGAGCTCAGTGGGGATTTACTCTGGTTTGGAGCCACATACTTTGTTGGGCTTCAACCTCGAAGTGGGATGGTTGCTGCTAGGTTAGCTATCATTACTTTAGCTACTTAGCGCTGAGCATTTTCACTGAACTTGAATACTGAGGTGTGAAGAAGGACCTAACAGCACAATCCCTTCTTATTTTAAAGATTATATGGCATTTTATGCTGCTAGTTGTGCTAACAGAGCTCTGGGTTGGTCTGAAAGGTTCTGAGGACGAAGCTTTGCTGAGCAGCAGACATCAGCTACCTCTTTACGCTGCCAAAGGCAGCTAACAGGGCTAACCAGAGGTCAGCACACAGCCATTGGCTGCTAGTCCTAGCAACAGCTGGAACAGCTGTTTCTTGCACCTTCCAGGTTGACCTGGAGCCCACCAGATTGACTCATCTGACCAATACCCAAAGGTCAATTAGCTGCCTTTGACCTTTGCTGTGGCTAAGTTCAGACGGAGCCCCGGAGACTTTAGGCCACAGTCGGTTAGCCGTGTGCAGACTAGTTAAGGGTTCTAGTGAAGCCCAATCAGAGCTCGTTTCAGCTCCAGTAGTGCTAGTTTGAAGTGTTGTTTCAGGAGTGACATCAGAAGTGAGGATGGATAGTTTCATAGCACAGCATATGTTCAGCTAAGCTAAAATAGCTAGCTTACTGAAGTAAGACCTTGATTTACCCATTTGCCTTTTTGTTTTTGTTTTTTTTGGATTAACAAGGGTTAGGTGCAGGTTTTAAACCGTCTGTCCCACCTGCTTTAGTGTCACAACTTCTTTTGGCTTTTCTCTTTTAGTGTTCACCAAGCAGATTATTGTGTTCTGCAAATTGATTTAGCAAAGGTTTTATTCAGGCTTGGGACCAGAAAAACAGCTTCTGAACTGTGAAATGGATCAAGATATTGCTGAATGGAAACCCTGTAAACCCCGATGTCAGGAGAATTTCAGAGGTAGAGTGAGATTAGGGACAGATGTCAGGATAATTTTATCGTCATGTTTCTCTCACAACCCTGAAATTAAAACCCTTAAATTTGTAAATAAATGATTGATGTTTTTAATGTTAATTGCAATTTAATCACGCAAAAAAGCTGAGATATTAAAAGTTTTGGGAGTGTCACACATAATAAACAGTGATGAACAAGTGTTTAACATAGTTTGTGGTTTGCTACTGTTTGCACTTGCAGCTTGCTGGATACCAGAAACGTCTGAACGCTGACTCACAATCACCGCAGAAATATCTGTCACCATCCAGTCAGCCTCATGGTGACAGGACATGTCTAAACTTGATCCCTCCAAGAGCCAAACACACAGAGAGGATCTATGGAAATAAAACTTTAATTAAAGCCGCACTCGTTGCAGCAGAGACGGTAAACAAGAGCAGTGTTTTCCATCGAAGTGGCTAAAGGAGCGTAGCAAATGTGCGGTGTGCAATTAAAATGCCATTCACAGGGTTTAATTGGTTCTAATTGCTGTTCTGTCTGGAGGTCACGGCAGAGCTGTTGTGGACTTTTTATAGCCATCCTCACGTTTCTCCATTTGTATTTGAATATCAAGTGTAGTTAAAGAAAGATGGTGCAAGAGTCAATGAAATAATCCCTGTTTACTAAACCAGCGATGACTGTCCGACCGTTCATCATGCCTTCCTCCACTTTAGCTTCCGAACGCTGAGTGAATTCAACATCTGAGCTGTGAATTAAAAAATAAAAGAGCACAATCTGTTGTGAGATGGCGGTGCAGTGGAGGACCCAAATGCAGGAGAGCCAAACCAAAACCAAAAACGCTGCCAGGGCAGGAAAATCATGAGAACACAAACAAAAAAAAAAATCTAAAAGGTAAGCAAAAAAAAAAAGAAACAGAATGAAAATTCTGAAAAGGCACAAAAAAAATAACACCATAATAAAGTCTATGGACAAAACAGGACTCGAACACAGTACAGACCGGCGAAAACACGGGGAGACAATACTGTAATTACAGACACGCTAACGAGACACAGGTGGAAACAATCAGGGTGAGGATCAGGAAAGTCAAACAGAACATAACTAGAGACAGACAGGACTTCAAAATAAAACAGGAAGTAAAGCTGACAGAAACAGAAAACATGACAAACAGAGCTTCAACTAAAACAAACCAGGTCAAAAGAAGCAGAACAGGACAAAGGAGAAATAAAGCAAGAACACCAATGTGACAAAACAAGATCCTAACAAAACTAAACACCAAACAATCCAAAATCATGACACAATCATTCTTATTTTAAATATGTGGCTTGCTGTGCTGTTAATTGACCTAAAAGACTGCAGTAACCACCTCATTTACTACCTCTTGCTTGGTGCCTGAGTGACTTTAGGTCCCTCAGCCAAGCTAAAAATAGCCAACTGGTGGCACCTGAACTAAGGTGAGCATGTTCCAGATGGACTCCAGGATTGATCCTTCCACCTGTTTGCCCATTTTTCAACCAACTATACTGGGCTTAATCAGCTGCTACCAAAATACCACCGTGCAGAGTGATGAAATCATGCCTCAAAAGCACTATTCAGAAAATAAAAGAGTGAGGTCACGAGTGTTTGTCCAGTTCATTTTATGAAGTCCACAGGCAGCAGAGGGGCCCATGCCTCCCATCAGCCCCTCCAGCAGAATACCAGGCCAGGGACATAATCTTTCCAGTATTTGATGTTGGTCCATACAACAGGCTGATCCTGGCTTAACTCTGCCAGACTGATGGATGGATGGATGGATGTATGGATGAATGGAAGGATGCAAAGATGGATAGATGTATGGATGAATGGCTGGCTGGCTGGCTGGCTGGCTGGATGGATGGATGGATGGATGGATGGATGGAAGGATGCAAGGGTAGAAGGATGCAAAGATGGATGGATGGATGGATGCAAGGATGGAAGGACGCAAAGATGGATGGATGGATGGATGTAAGGATGGATGGATGGATGGATGGATGGGTGCAAAGATGGATGGATGGATGGAAGGATGGATGGATGGATGGAAGGATGGGTGGATGGATGTAAGGATGGATGGATGGAAGGATGGATGTATGGATGGATGTTGTAGAGCTACCTGCAGCTGCAGCAGGAATGCAGCAATGGTGCTTCAGAGACAGAAGGATGAGTGGAGTCGACCCGTTCTGGTCCGCCCTGCCAGTACTTTATGGCTGATAAAGACTCTGCTGACGAGAGCCATGAGTGGACAGGAAAACCTCACAGCGTCTAAAAATACGAGCACTCTGTGTGAATGCGACAAATGTTTGTGTTCGCCAGCATTTTCAGAGTAATAAATCACATCCCCTCTGGTCCTACTTCTGCATCCTTATCTGTAAAACTAACCATTCCTTTGCAAAATGTACACAGAAAATTTCACGGTTGGTGGTAAAGTTGTGAAAATGTCGCTCGGTGGTTATAAATAAAGAAGTGTGTGTTTGTCTTGGGGAACCATTTTTCAACTGAATCTGTATTCTGCATTCTTTTCTCTCTTTTTTCATTTTATAAAGTTTTAACATTGACAACTTAGTTTCATTTATTGGAAAAAGTCCACATTCACCTTTGCTGACATGTTCACACTCTCAACCCACAAAGCCTCGGTGCGCCTCAATTTCTCAGGCTATATACGTGGCTTTCAATCATGCCCTCAATCAATACCAGTTCTGACACTGAATAAAAGAGAGTGGGCCACTCTGGCGCCGTTTCTTTGTTCTGAAATAGACGTTCAAATGTTTAGGCGAGGATTATGTATTGCACAACGACAGTTTATTAAGAAAAAGTGAGTTTATTTTAAATGTAAACTTATAAGTTCTCACTTGGAGATGAAAGACGTGGTCACTGAAAACAAAGGGAACCGATGATGTCACATCCTCTGGGGAGACTTTGAACAAAAGAAATGTCTGAGTCCCTGATCTCCTCACTTGATGGATTTATATAAAGACTCTTATTTGAACACACTCTGGCAAAGGCACTGAAGGAACTCTTTTTGTGTGCCAAAGACACGTCAAGGTAGGATTTAGTCTTGTTTGAAGAGCTTTGTGTCGATGCTTGCAGTGCTATTATGTCATGTCTCAATGTCAGGTGTAAAGTTGAAACAAACAGAGGAAGAGCTGGAGGGAGTGGCCTCAGGATAATGTAGTTTAGTAAAATAAATAGCTTATGTGTAATGAGCTGGGTAATGTTGATGTTATTTTCAAATGCAGCAACAACAAAAATGCTGAATGATTTTCTGCTTTAATCTGCCATGAAATGTGGTCTGATCTTCATCTAAGAAGCAACAACAGACAAACACAATGTGATTAAGCTGATAACACACAAACTTTTTAAACTTTACACCGTTCCTCTGTCCAGAACTGCTTCAGACACATTTGTAGATGTCTCTGGTGTGAACGGAGAGACCAGGATGTATGAAGGACATACAGGCGGAAAGAAGTAAAGGAAGAGCACCGAATAAAATAATCAACTATAGACAAAGAACAAAGAAGCAGGAAAGTTCAGCTGGAGGTGGTGAGTGAAACGGCAGCACAGACATCGATTAGAAGGACGCAAAGTCATAAAAGTGTCCTCTGATGTCCAGGCACAAGCAGAGACTGAAGCATGAGTGGACAGCAGTCTATAGGTGGAAGCATGACAGTCCTCTTTGTCTCTTCAATTATGATGCTTTATAACTGTGAATTTATATTTATATTTAGAGAACAAAGGACGTATCAGGTCCTATAAAAGAGAGACCCCATGTTTGTGGGACGTTGACTCATGCATTGTTGATGCTTAATAAAAGCAGAGTTTATGAGACTGAATCAAAAAGCCTCTGAGGTGGACCAGGACAAGATTTCTTTTTTCTGAAGTCAGTCTGTGGTGGATCTACTTCCATGTTTGGGCTCATTGTGGTATTTTGGTTTTTTTTCGTTACTGTTGGGATTTGCTGTTTTCTGGGGGGTTTCTAGTTTTTATCTTTGCTTCTTGTATCTTTGTCCTTCTCTATTTTACTGAACTTTATTTATTTTTCTTTATTGGTTTATTTACTTCATTTCATTTTGACCCTTTTATCAGTCAATAGAGCTTCTAAACTCTATCTGGTATCTGAGATCCAGATGTGTAAATTACTGACTTTAGTCTATGGATTCACTTACTTTTCCATCTATCACTGTGAATGTTTAATGGTTGGGTCTAAAGAAGACACCAGAAAATATTTTTTGGACAGTTTTATCTTTAACACATGTCTCTGCAGTGAATTCCAAGGGGTTCACAAACTTTTGTTTGCCACTGAGCATGCAAGGCTCCAGCAACAAAACCGATGAACGGTTGTAACCGCTCAGGTTCATGCACAGGTAGGTAAGTAAGAAACATTCATCTGCAGAGCAGTCGTAATAAAATATAATAGCAACAATTAGGAGCAGTTAAGCGCAACAGAAAAAGCCAAAGACAACACAAAACATAATCTAAAATAGATCCAGGACAGCTGTGAAAGGACAGGAAGTGATGTAATGTCTGGTTACATGATAAGATCTCAATGACATTTTTGCTTTTAAATGGCGTTTTGTTTTTGTTTTTTAACCCTTCCTTCATTGTGACTCCCACATGTATCAAAGCAGCACACATGGAATTGACAGAATAGTTGCATGAAGTTGCAGGAAAAATACATTCAGTTTGATATCAGCTGGACTTGAAGCGCAGGCACTAGTCATTCAAATCCTTCGCTCATGTCAGTCATTCCTTCCACATTAATCAACCGTGGCAGTAATATTCCACCAGAAATAAATCGGAAATTATCTGCAATGGGTTTGTCCATAATATTTTGCATGGCTATTATTCATGCATCTATGATGAAATTGAATCTCTAAACGCCATATCATTCTGTTTCACGCATGAGCCCAGTATTTTTGCTGTTTTATCTCGGTTATCAGGCCTCTCCCGTCTGCTCCGTTTGATCCCAGCTGGGGCCGAGATACTGACGATACCAATTAGCCTCGGTGGCATTTCCCCTCGAAGTACTTTGATCCGCGAGCCAACATTGTTCCCAAGAAGGCCCTCAGCAGTGTCAGTGGGATTGGACAAGCTATTGGCAGATGCCATTACTGGCTAGTCGTAGGATAACAGGACGTCTGGGAGGAACAGGGGACATCACATGCAGAGTCTCCAGAAACTGTTAGTGTTGGAGGTAGATATGTTCGCAATTAGATGGGCCATTCATTAATTATGTAAATATCTTAAGCAGCTTAATATTTCTTCCTCTCTGCTGTGATATCCGTCATTAGTGGATGTCCATTCTCAGGCGTGACTCAATACCTCCCAAATGTATTTGGATTTACAAGGACCCCACAGTGATTCCGGTGAAGAACTGTTGATGCAGTTGGCTTGAGGCCCGACGCTCATAACCTCTACTCACGACCTCCAAATGACGGCTGTTAAAATGGACTGTAAACAGAGTATAAAGACAAAGTACGTACACAGAGAAAAGTCAAAACAGTGGTCAGTGGTTGCAGAAGTGCATAAAAGAGTCTTGAGCTCATCACGACTGTGATTGGTGCTTGGAAAGCTAGTGACACGGTACAAATCCCACGGTCCAAAAACACAGCTTTTTAAACTCCCGCAGGGAGTATTCATGGACATATCCAGTTTCATGACACTTTTAGAGCGTAAAGCTACAGATTTCTGGCTGGCAAAAGAGGGTGGGGGGGTGGGAGGTGGAGGTCTACAGGGAGGGAGGCTTCGCCCAGACCTGTCACCCCTGACTTGTTGCAAGGAATCCATTAAGTCTCATAGAAACCTCTGTGAGAATACAAAAAAAAACAAAAAAAAAACACCACAGGGCTTTCATCATTAAGAAATGTAATTGGCTGATAGTCACATGCAAAAATCAACTTTTAAATTCACAAGGAAATAGCAAGGAAACATGAGGAGCACGTGGCTGCAGTTGGACCCAGAAACGACGGCAAAGCTGAAAAACGTGGGAATATCATTCCTCTAATAACTTAACAAATACATTGCACACTTTTTTCTCAACTTCTCTCCGTTCATTTTTGTTTTGTTTTTTTTGCATTTCAAGCCTGAAACACATTCCAAAAGCTGTTAGGACGGTAATGTTTTGTCAGTTTGTGATGACACCAGTCATACCAGGTGATGCTTCTTCTTACTGGAAACGCGTCTCAAAACATGCATCAGTATGCGGGTCATCATTGTGTCATTTTAGGTTTCAAAATTTCCCAGCATGCTGCAGACACTGCACACAGGCCAGTACAGTCGCCACACCCTCCGCCATCTGCCTGAAAGCTGCCTGTCCATAAATAACGTGATGAAAAAGACAGAGGTCCTTAGACTGAGCCTTGTGGTGCGCTGTTGGTCTCAGGCCCTGCTTCAACTGTGATGGTCCATCCCAGACGTCTCTAAGCCCAGAAATGTTGCTGCTGCCTCTGGACAAAGTTTTTTCTTTTGTCACTTGAATGGTTTAATGAGAAATATGTAAATCCCTTTCAGTGCTTCTTTGATCATCATTGTTTTTATAACATTTTAATGATTTTCTCACATATTTTATGACAAACTGGAGATCTCCTGTCCGTCTTTGCTCCTCAAAGACGAGGTTTTTCATGGATTTTGCTTTTGTGCCTAATCAGCTGTTGACATCACCTGTTTAACACCATTACTTAGCCATTCACCTCCTTTGTAGCATTAAATTTCCATTTATTTCCAATGTGTCACAGACATGAATGAAAAAACAATTATTAACAAATGAAATTTAGTTAATTAGTTGATCGTTGGCACACACTGCCTGCATAGACATAAAAATCAAAGTAAATGTAAGAATTGCTCCATTTTTACTTATTTATTTGCCAATTATAACTTTACATATTGTGTAGGTTTGTCTGATTTGTGGTTGTGTGACGTCTAATATCATAACTGAGAACATGAAAGAGCAGGTTGGAGAGGCTGATGGTATGAACAATATATGAAAGTAGGATTTTGTAGAAAATGAATGCACACTATTAACGGCACTGATCAAGTCTATGTGTTCAGAAACTTCTCATATTTGGATTTTACCTTCAAATTACAGATTTCCATCAAATGATGGTTCCCAGGTCAGTTTTATGAATTATTTTTGATGCAGTAGAACTGTGATATTTTATTTCTAAACAGCTTGGTTTCTTTTTTCTTTCAATCAGCAGTTCAATCTTTTCAGCACTTAAGTTTTATGACAACAAGTGAGGAACCTGGCTGGTTCTGCAGGTTTTCAAAGCCCTCCTGGTGATATGAGCTGAAAAGTAAATCCATGTCCACTGACAGCAAGAAGCAGGAATTCGGTTCACTGCAAAAATGAAAAATTACTTCACTTACTCGATTAGTTAGCTTTGCTGTGAAATCACTGGTGGAATTATTTTATTATCATTATTATTATTATTTTACATTAGGAAGCTGCAAGTATTGAAGAGCCCGTACTTTTAAACTTTGAGCCAAATAAAGAAGGTTGATCAGTGTTTTTATCAGGGAGTATTTCTGTATTTCTGTGAATTGTGAAAACTCACATGACCCTTTAACCTTAACTTCGTTGGCTTAAAGCAACTTTATTTTAGCTATTCAGCGGTGAGAACAGAGAGGCAGTGGATCTTGTCGAAACAAATCTCGGAAGAGGAAGAGCTGCTTTGCTCAGGTTTTAAAAATGACTCATAGTGTTGTGTAAATCCTTTATTAGAAATTGGGAAATACAGATGTGGTTAGAGGCTGTTTATCAGAATTAGTTGTGTTCAAGCAAAGACTCAAACACATATGAGGAAGTTAACAACTCACTCAACAGTTTTGGCTGTGATACAAATTTCTGTTTGATTTTATGTTGTTTATTTTTACGTTTCATAACCTTTGCCTCCTCAGTTTTCACATGTCATATTTTTCATGTTTCCATGGTTACTGAAGAACACATAGAAGCTTTTTTGTAAGTTTCAAAGACATCAGATTTATCCAGAGATAATGTTATCTGTGTTGATCCTTTATACTTCAAGGCATTTGATAGCGAGCATTCCAGAGATATCAGTTTTTTTGTTTTGTATTTGTGCCCAGAGTCTATCGCCGTCTGTAGTTTTGCTCGGGGAAACACCCTCGGAAGACTGACTGCAGGTTCATGATCTCTGAGACAATTTATTATCACCTTTAGCCCCACCATGCTGGAAAATGCACAGATCATCACCATGTTGCTCTTGAACTGTTCGTTTATCATTGCAGTGTTTTAGGGTGAAACAGCAATCCTTGAAACGTGAAGCATCCCTGAACATGGATGGTCAGTTTACCAGATATCCCAACCAGCTGGAAGGGGGATTCATCGAAAAGAAAATTACTTTACACCAGTCTTGTGCTGTCAAATCTTTGTGATTCCAATTTCACTATCCTGAATGACTTTCTCCTTCTTCTCAAAGAAGTCTCAAACTCACAGCAGACGCATTCACAGCCACCAGTTGTCACTGTTGAAGCTCTGTACTGGTAGTAACATTGAATCATCCAGAGGCTTTACTCAGGTCTCTCTTTGGAGTTCTTAATAATGTGGTTAATGCTTCTTTCAGGTTTCCAGGAAACCAGACCTTTAGGATGGAAGGTAATGATGGTTACCATGGAGGTAATAATCTCTAACAACAGAGTACTATTGGCTATATTAAGACTGGATGCTATACAATCAGAGTGCAATATTCCTGACTGACCGTTTACACTCTATAATTCAAGTGATTAGATTTGATCTATGTGTCATTGATGCTGTTCCCTAATCTAATGGTTCCTACAGCAACATGCATGGAAATAATTTAACAAACCAATTGATACTGGGTCCTACCATGGTGATGCAAAATGCATCAGTTAACAGTTTCTACCACCCGTTTGCGGGTGCACCCGCAATGAGTGTGCGCCCTTCCTGCTTAGGGCTCACCTTGGTCTCAGGATGTGTTAGAAAGGCCTAGCGTGATCGCCTCACAGCTAGAAGGTCCTGGGTTCAACTCCCACAAGGGGACACTGTGGGTGCTGGGGGTGTGTGTGTGTGTCTCTACATCATCAGCACCCTGGGTGGGGTTGGCAAAAGGGCCTTTCTGTGTGCATGTTTGCATGTTCTCCCCGTGTTCCCTTGGGCAGCTGATGCTACCCTCACAAAAACACTCCCACTGCTGGGCCCCCCTGGGGTCAGCAGTGGGAGTGCAATGCTCAGGACTATAACTTAGGTACTGTGCACTGGGTGGAAAAAAATATAAAAAAAAAGACTTTTTAAGATTTTTATTTAAGCGGTTTAAGTCAAAGTCTCATCAGTCAAGTTTTCTGACCAACGTCTTTGCTTGCAGCATTAACGTGTGAACTCTCCACCAGGTTGGACTCGGACCTGAACAAGAACCTTCTGGATCTGCTGGACCTTCAGATTTGTAGCAGATCCATACGCTGTTTCATGAGCATGAGGCAGGTTAGTGAACGTTTGAAGGAAAGGAAAAGTGAGAATGCTGCCTAACAGGACCAGAACCAGGAACAAGTCCAAACACTCTGGCCTTCAGCTGTGTTAACAGCCCTGGTTATTGTGGTCCGAGCATTTTTATTTGTTTATTTATTTATTTTTTTAACCATCGTTATACCGCGGAGCCACTCTGGAAAAGTATTCTCGTTTCCATCTCGGACACAACTGTTTCAGTTTCTGTGGTTGTAAAGTTCTTATTTCACCTTTTGGTGCCATCACATCTAACAAACTGTGAAATGTTTGTCTCTCCTCATTAACCGCTTCATTCATTCATGAATCAGCCTCAGGAAAGTGGTTTCCTTATTTGGAGAAATGTGGGCGTGGCAGCATGCTAATCACAAACTGCCCACTTATGTTTTGCTGGAAATAGGAACATTTCCAAGCACATGGACACATTCATGAATGAGGCCCAATGTTCCTACATGGATTCACTAAAGTTTGGAAGCCAGAATATTCGAGGAACAAATTCACATGTAAAACAAACTAAAATATTTGGTCATGAAAATAAATTGCAGGTCGACATGTGTCTCTTACAAGAAACGCTCTCTGGCCTCTGGCCTCTGGCTGGACTGACCCCGTGGTGGGACTTGACCACCGTGGCATGCCCACAGGGGGGTCTAATTGATGTGGAGGAAATTCAGGCCAGCTTGAAGACCAAGCTCTGGGCCAGTAGATGATGAAGCCTGGTCTTTGGCTTGAAGTCTCTTGTCGTATTTTAGAATCTAAGTCCTTTCCTTTTTCCTTTCAAAATTTCTAAGTCACAAAACTGCTTTCAAAATTGGAACCTTGGTCCAGCAGAGCTTTATTTCCAAAAGCCCCAGTTGTTTCTGCAGAAAGACCAACTGCTTTTATACCTTTGACCAGGGGTGTGTTTAACGCTGGGCTGGTCGTGCCAGGCTGATCTTATTGGTTCCTTAAACATAGCGTTGATGCTAGAGTCCTCACAAAGACCAAAAAGGTGGACCACATCAGTCCAGTTCTGAGGTCTTCATACTGGCTGCCTGTCCATCAGAGGATAGACTTTAAAGTTCTGATGCTGGTCCATAAAGCTCTGAGTGGTTTAGGACCAAAATACATCAGTGACCTGCTGACACCATATGAACCTACCAGACCCCTCAGATCATCTGGATCTG